>JAAGNO010005108.1:18979-31249 GCA_033439905.1 Ceryle rudis
TGTCTTTCCCTTGAAAAAAATCTCCCTTTCTCTCTTTCTTTTTTTCTTTTTTTTTTTTTTTTTTTTTTTAAACCATGCAGGAAATGTTTTGGAAGGGAGAGTCAAGAGTCTTAAGTCTGGAATTTTTATGTACACCAGAAACTTAAATGTGTGGTTCAAGCTGATAAACTTACCACACCTCTTTCTGTTTTCTTTATAGACTTATTACAAATATCTGGCTTGCAACCTAGATTTATGGTGTGAACAACAGAAATATAGACCACAGGGACATGAAAAGATAAATCTCATGAGGAGACATAAAAGGGTTTGTTAAACTTTAAACTGTTTCTTAATGAAACGATGTAAGAAAAAAGATCAGAACACTCATTTTTTAAAAAATGTTGGTCTTTAAAGAAGCTGAAACTTAGTGATGCCACATATAATACATCACCTCTATTGTTTTATGCCCGTGTTGAAATTGCCTATAGAGTCCTGAGTTTTTCATAGCATCACAGTTTGCATTTTTCTCAAGCAGAGGTTTGTACAGAAAAAGGAACAAGCACAGAATGCTCAAGCTATATTTTCAAACTGGAGCTGGCCAAAATTTTCCAGTGGTGCTTTTAGGAGCACTTTTTTGGACTCATTTCAGCTGTACTGTTTTGTGAAAATGTATATGCTTCCATGATATTTGAGAAAAGAATAAATAGATATCTTCCATTTCTGTTTTAATTTTTCTTTATATGATATTTTAAATAATTCTAATAAAAATGAGTCTTTGTCATTTGGTTTTGATAGTGTCAGGGACTCTGAAGCTGTTGTGAGCATATGTGCTCACTTCCGCAGCAAAGATGTGAAACTTCCATGGAAGTTTGACCTAGAACACATGTTAAGGAAAAAAAAAAAAAGGATATTTAACCTTGACTTAAAAATTTTCAGTGGTAGAGAATTCCCACAACCTTTGATAAATTGTTCCAGTGATGAGTTATCCTCACATGAAAAGAGCTTGCACTTTATTTCTAATCTGAATTTGTGTAGCTTCAGCTCCTCACTCTAGATTTATACCTTAACTTCCTATATATTTAAAAATCCAGCTTGTGGACTCAACACAAGTGCTTGCATCTCTGATGAAATTATCCTTGTTGTTAATTGTTAATTTAGATGAGAGCCACCACTTGCATCTGTCTGTGAACGACATACTTCCTTTATGGCTGTTCTTTGATTCTCTTTCAGTCAAGCAGAGTCATTCTTTGGTCACAAGCATCAGAATGAATCCCACTATTCTGGCAGCAATTTCATCCATGCCAGATAGAGAAGAAATCTAATCTTCCTGCTCAGTTTATATTATATGGCCAAGAACTGCACAAGCCGTTCTATTGCAATGGGAGTTTGTGTTTAAATCATTACCAACCAGCACCCCATTAATTCCTAAATGAACATATTAGTTTGAATAAGACAGTGTGTTCCTTTGGTCCACGTAATTGACAGCTGAATTGAAACCTAAACAGTTTTACATGTCAACATTATACGTCACTAAAAATGTACAAAGATAAATTTTCAATATCAGTGGGTTTCTACTGTGTTTGTAAATAACTGTATTCTGTCCTAGGTCTAATTTTAGGTTTTTATTAGGGGTATATTTGCCTGTAGTGAAGCTTTTTTGCCTTTGGAAAGTGAGATTTTAAGAAGTTAAGATTCATATGAGAAATAGATTCGAGATAACATTTTTTTAAAAAATGTGTGCTCTAAGTCTATGTAATTCAGTCATCTTCCACTGGGAAACTAGACATCTTGGATGAGGAACTTAATTGTAGGTTTAGCCTGTCCCTGTATCACTGGTGAGAGCTGTTGACTTTTGGTGGTTACTTGGTGTCCCTCATGAAAGGAGTAGCCACACCATGGTGCTGCCAACACAGCTGTTCTTAGCAGACATCTTTTCCAAAGGCTAAGTAGTTGTTCCAAGGCCAAATTGACTATAGAGACAGCCCTACTCATTCATCCCCATCAGGATGCCTCTCAGAAAAAGAAATGAGGCACCTCAGTAGAAGCAAGTGGGGAATTTATGCTGGTCCTACCTGAGTTGTCATTTCCCTGTGGCTAAATAAAATATTTGCTCCTGACCCTTTCAAGACCACTAAATTAACTTCAAAGAAAATCAGGTCTGTATCCAAATGTAAACAGATTATCTCTGGGCCCTAACAAATGAGATTGCTGTGAAGAATTATGTAATTCTCAAATTTGACCGCCACTCAGTGCAAACCTTCAAGAGCAGCCTCATCTTTATGGGGATCTACTGCAAGCTTTAAAGCATCTATGGCTCTGTGGTTTTGTCATGAGCACATAGTAAATGTGTCCAAACATAGCTACTGCAAATGTCTGGAAGTTACCGGCTAAAACAGAAGCAGCTAATTGAATACAGCACCAGCAGGAACAGTAAATATGCATTGATTTTAATGTTATGTGGAAGATTTAATATTCAAGTGACAAGATTACTATTAATTGCATTGCTTATTTTCAAAATGCAAAAGATAAACAATTACTGAAATTTGTATGTTAATTTGGCTCATGTGAAGTGATTAAAGTTGAAGGGAAAAAAAGAAAACAAAGCATTACCAAATTCTTTTACTCACTTTTCTTGGTAAACATGATCTTTTGTGATACAACTGCTGTTCATCTAAAAAGAAACATTGATAATGATAATGCGTTATAAGCCAAGCAAGTATTTTCCATTGGAACAATTATTTTCACTTCGCACGTTGATGTTGACAGAAAAAGACCAAAGGCACCCTTGTGACTTTACCAGCATGTCATAACAAAATGAAGGCTTAACCTGTTTCTGAAGGATTGACTTTCAAGCAGGAAACTGGGCTATTTTGGAAACTTAGCTAATGACACTGTTATTTTTTCTCCTGAGTGATAAGGTTGATGGATACATACCACTTGTATTTTGTTTAATCCTTTTTCTCCCATGCTCAGGACTATCACTTACACCATAGTGTTGATCAATCAATGTATATTAGTATCTAGCTCTACTGACAAATGCTCTTGCTCTGTCATTTGCAGCTGTAAATTTATTTCAGCAGAATTTTCTGACACAGAGTATCTTTTTTTTTTTTGCTTTGGTAAACTACAGACTAAAATTTTCAGAGGGACCTTGGAGAATTCTGTGAATTCACCTTTTAGTGAAATCCCAGGGGGACCAAGTGCCCCAGGAGCCCTGAAAAACCCAGCTAAAGGCTAAATAGGATCTTCCTTATGTTCCAGAATAATGTCACAGTACGTCTCACATGATAGACTAAGTTTCTATAAAATATGGTGATGTAAAGAGCAATAAATATACAGACTTACGAGATTTAGAAAGGGAACCAGTAACAGTGGCTACCACAGGTGTTCAGACTGTTAGTTATTTTCACTGAGTTGAACATTTCCAAGCTAGCTCTCCAAAATAAATTCTTACAGCTAGCAGACAGTAAGTTGTATTACAGAGCTCTGCAACATCAGTGCTTGGCTTCCTTATAGAATTTTAAATACATTTTAACTGATGGAGAAAAGTTTCCAGTTGAAGAGAAGAGATGCTCAATAAAAACATGATTTTACCATCGCCCGACACTTTTGCAAGGTCATGAGGGCAGATAAACAACTTCCTGCAGCTGTGGCTACATCTGGCACACGACTGAGGCAGAGAGCGTGCTTCGCAAAGATAAACATATCAGGTTGTATCTCCATAGTCTCCTACACTTCTGGATACAGCTTGGGGAACTGAACTTGGCCCTGCAGTGCCAGCAGCAATTAATATCTGAAACTTCTTTGTCACTAATGAAGCAAACCAGTCCTGCAATGAGTTTAAAAGCACCCCACTGCAAAATGGACAGTGACTGTGGGTAGCTTGGTGTCATAGCACTGTTCCTGAAGCTCCTGGTAGTTTTTCTCACCTGGAGACTGTATACAGAGTAGAAATGAACTGTGAATATGTACCAGGTCTGTAGGTGGATGGTGTGTGCAGACCTGCTCCCAGAATTGTCACATGAGTAATACCTGGGCTAGGGAAGGGGTTCCTCGTGGCCTGGGGTTAGGGGCTTCCTCTTTATTCCAAAGACATATTTTAATAACCATTTTAGAAGACAGTGTCTCTTTGGATAACTTAAATTCAGCAGGCTTGGTTGGTAGATATTTCTTGTGTATTGTCACACAGGTGGTTGGCTTTTTCCTCAGAGGCTGTCATGGTGCTCTTGGGTGTAGGGTGGGATAGTTGTTTGGGTTTTTTTAACTGTACAAACTGAAATCAAGAAATGATTTTCATCTGATCCCAGGCTGAAACTTTTTAGCATATGCAACAACATGAGTCAAGTTAGCTTTAACCTGAATAGTAATAGCAAAAAAGAATTAATTACATTTTGCATCATTTTCATATTTGGACAGTAGAAAAGCGTTGCGTATCTGGAGAGGCATTTCCCTTGTAATCCCTTGGGCTAATCATGTGGGGGCGCCTCTGCAGGTTTCTGAAGGGAGATCCAGTCTTGAAAAAGTGTCTTCCTCTCTCCCTGGACTATCCCAGGAACTCAGTTGCTCCTAGAGGGCAATCCAGACCCTCTCTCTGGGGCTGGAGAGGAAACAAACACCCACTCCTTTGCTGAGGCTGGGCACCCTGTGGAGCAGGGTAGGGCTTCTGAAAGGGAAGGGCAGCCAGTGTGGATTATCTTATATATTATATTACATTTTATATATTGGATATTATTTCAATGGGGGTTACACTGATATAGTCAGAGCACTTGTCCATGACTGGGAGCTGTAACCCTCTGAGCTTGAGGGAACGCCTGAAAAGTGTCCCATAATTTCTGTGCAAGAAGTCCTTGGAGAGCCTGTGTCCCAGGTGATGCCTAGACAAGTCTATTCATAACATGCCACAGACACATCCCTGGGTGGATGTCTCATGGTGGAGGTGCTGATCAGACACAGAGCTCCCAAGGCAGCTTTTGGCCACCCTTTATTTCAAGGACTGCTAAGACAGCAGGTGGTGATGGAAGGATCACATTTATGCTTCTTGTACCATCCAGATCCCCATCACAAAGAGCTTTGCCCTCAAGAGAAGAAGCCAAATTCCTTCTCTGCCCTTAGCTTAACAGTTTGCACCAAGGAATAGATGTTTGGCCGCGTAGCTGTGTTGGTAGGAACACTGCTTTCTTGCTTGTTTATATGTTGGGAAATTGCTGACCCTATTGCCTGTAGATGCTTACGATATCTTCCATGAGAAAACTAAAGCTGCTAGGACCTTGGCCTCAAGTTGGTCTTGGATGAATTTAACTCAAGTTTAACAAACGAAGAAACAAAACTCATGAGTTATAAAAAAATATCTTATTTTTCTTTGCAAAAGCCCCAGTTCTGTAATAAGCCACGTCAGGTAAGTGTTTGTCCACACTTCGACACATCACAGGGAGAAATGTAGGAGCTGAAAACATACAAGCCATTTGATGTTTCTGCTTCCTGGCAGACACCTCTCAGAGATGACAAGAGAGTATCATTTTTACATGACGGTGTTTCTACCAAACTGCTGATAGAGCCCTTCACAAGATCACAGAAGGGTCCGTATCATCTGATTAGCATTTAGAGAACCTGGTTGTCCGGGAGGGAACCGCAGGAGACCAGAGACTGCCACCCTTGAGGGCTGAGAGAGGAAAGACTCAATCAGTGGTTGATAAGGCTTAGCAATGATAAATCACAAACAAAACTCCAGGCTTAGGAATTCACAGCGCAATCTGTCATGAATTTCCTTCCCTTCCCTCCCTCTACAATATCTGATGAGAATTTGCCTTTTAAAATGGTCTCTGGCAGTACAAGAAACCAAGTCAGTGAGAATTGCTGATCTGTGCCTGGCTTTTGTTAGTTTTCTTAATGCTCTATTATCTTGTTTTATAACTCTAACTTTGTATGTACATGTCTCTGGGTATATTTATGCAAATGTGTCTGCTAGAAGGTGACAGCAGGAGGAATTTTGAAGTTCAAGGAATTTTTTTTTAATGTTAAAATGCAAAAATGGCATGTGAAAACCACTTGGTATCATAATAGTAACACTTTGAAAGGAACATTTGAAACCTGCCTAGGACTCCCCATTACCCACTGAAGCAGGCTGCAAAACCCTTTAAAAATTCATTTTAGAATCGACTTCAAATAAAAAGACCTTCACTACTTCTGCCAGGTAAAGTGCTCTTTGCATCAGTTTTTCTACCAGTTCTTAGAGGCTGTAACACCTTAGTCTGCTAGCTGCATGTATATACAGTATATAAGTATGATGGTGTAGGCCTATGCATGGGCTGGATGTGCACCTTCCCGCGCTGTGGCTATGAAGGAGAAGGAGCACTGTGGTGTTGAGGTGAGGGGACAACATGTTTACTGAACGTGTGTCTCATCACACAGCTGTTGTGAATGATGACATTGCTACAGGTCTGCCCAGGACAATTCTGCTTCATCCCCTCTTCCCTTTGTTAATCAGGTAATTGATGCAAGGGGAAGACTCAGAGATCTTTAGGTTTCCCTTTGCCTAAAAATGGTATAAATAGGACTTAGCAGAGTATTCCCCCTGATTATAGCACTTACAGTCACACATGTATGTTCTCTCACTTTTAGGGTACAGTGAGCAGGGGTGGAAGCAGGTCCTTGTTTCATCTGTCTCTGGGCACAGAAGCCCCACCAGTGGACTGCGAATCCTCTCTCCAGCAACTTTTCCATGCTACCCCTTACATGAATGGTGGAGGCAGATGAGAGCTATTGGCCATCTTTCATACAAAACAGTTCCCTCCATCTCTTCAGAGAGATGCTGAATGAGCAAAGCATGCATGAATGAGGTGCCTCCCAGCTGCACCTCTGCTGCCACTTGCTTCTTAGAGTCATGCACATGTGGACTCAGAAGTGGGGTCAAACAATCCACATCTACCCAGCTAAGAAGCTGAAAAAAGGTAAGAAAAATACTGTCAGGATGGACCAACTGTGGATGAAAAAAATAGGTATTTGAGGGGGAATGATGCCAAAAAAGAATGTCAGAGACCACAGAAAAGCAGGAAAGAAGAAAAGAAGGCACTTGGAGAAAAATCCACTGTGCTGATCACATAGAAATTGCACATATGCTGCTACCTAGTTTGACGAATGGATGGTAGGAGCTGCATCGAGCCTCTCTTAGAACTGTGCTTTAAAAATACAGTAAAATGTTGCTAATGCACTTGCAATGAAACCCGTGAGCTTTAACATAAATACCACCGTGATCCTCCTCCTCTTCCATGATGGCCGTACTCTGGGGCAGTATTTCACTGGTTTGCTGTAGCAGCTGTTAGACTGAACTGAAAAAAACATAAATGTTCTTTCCACACTCATGTGAGAGAGAAAATTGTTACCAGAGGGGAACACTAAGGATCTATTTTTGATGTTTATCTTGTTAAAAACTATTGTATGATTGTGATAACCTGCTTTTTACATCTGTAACAATTCCTGCCCTGTAAGAGCAGCAGGATTCCTCCAAGGGATGCCCAAGTATGCAGAAACGCTGACGATAGCCTGATGCTGGTGCTAACAGTGTGCACTGCTTACACTTATTAGACAATAACATGTACCCTGGGGTGTCTTCTGGCTTTTGATTAAGCACCCTGGGATTCCGGCTTTGTAGATTGGCCATTGTAAATGCAGAGGCAGAAGAAAGATGCAATCGCCTCTGCTCCAAGGGCGGTACAACCACCTCTCCCGGCAGGAAGCGTTCAGATGCCCTTGATGACAATGGGCAAACAGACAATGTTTTTGTTTATTTTCTCATAAAGTGCTGATGAACAAATGAGGTAGAGGCATTAAGAAGCTCACGCTGTGAGGAGAGCTTTTAGTTTATCAACTGTTTCTTGGCAGGGTAAATTTTACATACAGTGAGAATATAAAGTGATCTTTCCCTGAGGAGTGAGACTCTAGAGTTTTATTTCATAAATAAAAGGGGAGTGCTTTCCTTAGACATTTGCTCTTTTCTTGAGTCAAGTTTGAATAATACTGTTTATTTTCTCTGACCTTCTTTAGTGTAACATGATCATGAAACACATCACAGCTAGCTAGTCTATAGTGGAGGGGCAGTAGAGAATGAGATGGAGTGTCTATGGAGAAAACTCTGTCTGGGAAATACTGAGGAAGATCTCTAAGAGTCTAAAATCTGCTACGAAATTTTACTTGTTTGATAGTCTAAGCCCTACAATGAAGGGTGAAGTTCAAAACTCAAGGCTGGTATCTGCTCTCATTAAAGTTGTCACAAATTGCTGAAAGTACTATGTACAGAGGCCTTGCCCCGTGAAATAATGACCCTGTGATCACACAGATCAACATGCAGAGTTTTTTCCTGCCTCATGGTGAGAACTGAAGATACTGAACCACAGAACCAGCACACATGAGTCTTCCTTTTCATGGTACCCTTACCTAGGACATCTTTATATACTTCAGAAGAGAACTTACAGTATACGGCAGATTTGGAAAACATTTTAGAATTTTTGTTGTGAAGCAAAGTGGGATCTTCCCCCCAAAGCATCTAGAGGCCAGTGGCAATGTCCACATGATCTCTTGTAAAAAGGTGATGCCATATGGCAGGAAGCCATTTATCTGTCTGCTTTGCTGTAGGGAGTGAAAATTGACAGGACAATGCTATCTGCTGGGCTCACAGGGCTGGGTCAAATCCTGCTTACCTTACTTATGTAAATAGTTCCCTGCATCTCAATAGCTCTGTGTTGTTACAAACTGTCCTGATTTTCACTTTGCAAACTGAGAGCAGAAATTGCTTCCAAACCTCCCAAATGGAGCTTTTCCATCGAACAGAAAAAAGCTTGGTCCTGCCCAACCAAGTCGTCTGCATGACTGCAGAAACCCAGTCGTGTTTCACACAGTTTTCTTTTGAAGTTTTGTCTTGTAAGACAGGAGGAGAAATTTCCCTCTGAAGCATAATGCTTGTAGTGTAAAATCATCTTTATATTTATTTTGACATTGAAACTGCTCTTTTTAATGCATATGTATAAGCCCTTTGGGATTTAGATCTTCATTGCTTGCTGATTTGCCCGGTATTTCTCATAGTCCCCTATACAAGGGAGGTATTTCTAAGAAACTCCGTGGTTTCGGCTTTGCTGTTCCTTTACAATGTTTGGAGAAGGAAAGCTGGGGTGGGTGGAAAGCTGGGGTGGGCGGAGGGCATTTAGATGAAATGTTCAGGGTGGTTTTACAGAATCAGAGGGCTCCAAATCCAGGAACTCAAACCTCTTGAATTACTGACAAGTCTTCCTCTCAAATCCATCTGAAATGACTTAGAGCTGGTGCAGGTTAGGTCTGAACTTTAGCAAGAGCCATCCTGTGTTACCCCTAGGGATACCCCACCATGCTGCACCTGCCTTTGAAAAATAGAAGAACTGCATGGTGAAGAAGCATTAAAACAATAAAGGAAGGTACAATGGTTAGGAAATTATCCTTGAGTGCAGACTCCATGTGTGCAATAACCTTCTCTACTGCAGTCTTCCTGTGCAGCTGTGGCCAAGCCGCTGGGACTGCAGTCCATAAATGACAGCAGACCCTATAAGCTGATGGGATTGCCAGCCCCAACACCCAGAATTGTGGTGCTCAGCTCTCCCCAGTACCCCAGCTTTCGCCACTGTACTTCCACCAGTGCCCATGGCTGGAAATGTCTGGAAGGGTCCCAGTCCTGTCAGCACTACGATGCCCATGTCTCACTCACGAGTGACCTGTGGTCACTTTCTTCTATTGCCTGACACTGTTGGTACCCAGTTTCTTAATTCCCCCTTGCACTAGATGACACTGACTGGGGAGAGAGGAGGACTCATGCATAGTCTTGGATTCAGAGATGTGTACTAGAAATTGATTCTGAAATGTTTTGCTTAGTTTTTTAAATATGCAAGCATTTCTTCTGAATAAGATGCAAAATATTATCATAAGATGGAGCAATTCAGATGTGCTCATCTGGAATTAAATGCAATCTGGATTTGTTAATTTTGGCGTTTGTGAGCATGTGTGAAGCTGGGACAAATTCCTGCAGTTCTGTGTATTGGCCTGGCAGGAGACTAAAGAAATCAAAATAGCATAAAACCTGGGATCGGATTTGGTCTGCCTAAATCCCACACTGATCCTCCTTTCTTGGACTGGCTAATCTCTCTGCTGAAGCCAGAATTATAAGCATGGTGTTAGCAACCTGCATTCACACTTTCAGGCCTGTCCCCCTTTCTGCAATAATCAAATTGCTAAAGATGTCCCCAGAAATGGGAAATGACTGCTCCAGCCTGAAGGAGCCCCTCTCCCTGCATCTGACTGAGACATGCAGCCACCTATCTGCCTGCTGAGCAGCCCACAGTGGCCCTTCAAGGCCAGGTCCTCCTCCCTCAGACAGGAGGATCCCCTGGCTCATGCTTCCCCTCTCAGGGCACCCCATCAGAGGGAACACCAAACCTGGCCTGAGCAAGACCACCCTTTGTGCAGGTGTGCTCTCCCTGTACAGGTTCACTGGATGGGATCTGCTTCTGGGGTCTGCCCAAGACACCTTCCTCCTGATGTGGCCTTTATAGTCAATGTAAAAGTTTGCTTTCAGAGGACTAAGTCATCCTCTCTTTCTTCATACATACAATTTAAGTGAACTAACTATCCACATTTGGAGGGCTTGATTTTACCACTTAGGTGAGTTAGGAACCTAAATTAGGAAATCAATAAACTAAAAAATGTCAATGACTCCATCTTTTCCACCAGGTGAAGATGTGCCACACAGAGCCCTTTGATCTCCGTAGGTCTCCCTTTTGTCTCCCCTGGGCTTCCAGTTGCATCCTTGACACAGTGCATGGCTTTGAGGGAAGTCTATGAACAGGTTAGAGGAACTACACCGCTCCATCTCCTTTCCACCTAAAGTTAACATGAGTTTGTTCCACACATCAATTTAGCTGCATGGATGGGGTCAGGATTTCTATTTTTGGGGTAAATTTGTTATTGATATACATTTCCAAGTATCCATAAACTCATACTTACATATATGAGGAATATTACCATCATACTTTGGCACAAGTTTCTATGTCATTTTAATCTGCTGTATTCTTAATGAGAAAATGTGACATATTTCAGGTCTTAAACAGGCTCCGGGTTAAAACATATTCATTCTCCATGGCTTTGCCTGCATAAAATAATGCTCTTAAAGTTGACACTAAAGGCTTTACTGAGTTTCCTGTACTCACGTTATAAGGTTCCATTTGAAATGCTCTACGTTACTCAGGGCAGCCTCATGGGTGGAGCGATACGGTCTTCAAAAGACTCACCCCTTCCTGGAGGAGACTAGTGGGATACCCCAGAGCATCTCCAGAGGTACTAAATACAATTTATGGACAGCTGAGTCAAGCCTGTACCAACTTAATCTGTGTCCTCTCTGCTATGGTTTTAATTGGTTGCTGTAAAGACCTGGAAAACATTGGCTCCTGAGTCACTTATCTCCCTAACTGCTTGTTTTATAAAAAGCACTTTAAAATAGAAATACAGAAATTGAGAGACTCTGCTTCTACTACTAATATTTTGGCATAATTAATTTACTCCGTGGAAAGGTCTATCATGGTTTGTTTTTCTAGAAAAAATGCTATGAATAATGAAGGAAAAATGTATTCAAAGGGATGAAATTTCTAAATGATAATTTATGTCATTTTTGTTACGCTTTGTAACTCTGAAAAAGTTCCATTGTTTGGTGTTATCAGGAATTTCAGTGGGAACTCCCTAGAGAAAGGTGTAGTTGGCTCACTAAAAAGCTTTTCGTTTAAAACATTACTGTAGATGGGCCCATACATGAGATAAGAAGGAGGGGGCAGTTAAGAGGAAACAATAAAATATGCCAAAATGTTCTGAAATGATGATGCTGGGTTGATATTATTTTTTTCATTTCCTTTTTTCCCCTTCTGCATTGTCATATGAAGAACACGGCTCATATTTTGATATTTTCATCAAGTGGACAATACAGCTTCACAACTCTGGAAGGAAGTGCACGTTTTCCCTTCAAACTTTACAAAACCTCTGATCTACAGTAAGAACAAATATGTTCATAGTGGAGTAATTAGCTGCAATTTTATTTATTACAGAGACTTGCACTATAGTTGCTTGCAGGTAATTCCTTCTTCAGAGTTCATACCCTGTGGAGCAAGAGTTTTCAGTTTGGCAGAGGAAAAATAGTATGTGCAACTAGCGATACCTCTTCTGATCTGAACCGTTGGTCTGTGGTGTGGTGGTTTTGGTCCATCCCCCCTTTCTATCATTTTTTGTAGA
>JAAGNO010005108.1:39962-99582 GCA_033439905.1 Ceryle rudis
TGCCATTCAGGTGCATAGATCTGAAGGTCTTTTTTCATAGAGCCAGGAGTGCGCCATTGCTCATTTTTTGCAGTCAGCGAGAGTGAGGCAATGAGTTGTGTGCCTGATCACGCCTGGAGGTGTAACCCCGTGCCCTGACCAGTCCCAGGGCCCCAGAATGCCCTGAGCTAGCTTTCCCTGCTTCTGGAGAAATGAAAAGAAAAAAAAGAAGTTGGGCAAACTATTCTGCTTGAACCTACTCTCTCTGATTTAAGATGTGTGAGGGTCATACATGGGCAGGTTATCTCAATGACAGCAGCATACCAGCTGCTCTGCAGGAGCTGCTGATGCTTATGCTATGCCTCTGCTGTAACCGGGAGTAACGTGCTCTGGTTTTGCGGTTGCTACAGGGAAAGAGCATGTGTCTGCAGTGAGGCAGGTCGGTACCTTACCTTGGCAGTGTTTTAGAGTTAAAATTACTTTCCCTATGTCACACCTTGCTTGGGAGCGCATGCATCCCCATGACCCTATTCACAACATCTAGAAAATTCTCTGTGTCAGGAAAAACTACTAGTGAAAATTACATGCTTTAAAAAATAGTGGACTTTTCCTTCAAGAAAAACAGCAATGGTAATTTAAGACTGGGGACAAATGACAATGAACATGAAGGGAATGTCCAGTTGAACTACATGACAGAGTTACAATATCTGCAACAGCTCTTCCTTGTGAAAACAGCTGAAATAGTTTATGTAGGACAATTTTTCTTCCTCACGACTGCTGATCATATGGTCTGTAATTCTTCTCTGGATGTGTGAAAGGTTTGTATGCTTGACTAGCTTAAGGTCAGTGGATGTTAAAGCTCATTGAGAGGGTGAGGGAGAAGCTTTGTGCAATTTCACTCTATCTTGATGCTTATTTTTCATTCATCTTCATTCTGCAAGGCAGCACCTCTCAGAACCATCCATGGAGCTGAGATCTTGGGGAGCTGATCCAAGGTGTTCAACCAAGCTGTTTTTCTCTATAAGCCTGGTGGCCCACTGAATTCAGTTTGATAATGGAAGTAATTTTAACTCACCTTCAGCTGGGAACCCAATGCAATTCATTTCTGTGACAGGCACAGCAAAGATGATATAGAAACATTCTGAAGTAAATCAGAGGTGCACAACAGAGAGTTAGTGCATGCACTATCATCACCCTGGTTTTCCAAGGTTATCCTATTTACCTGGAATAAAAATTTACATCTGAGCAAATAATTTGTATAATGATGCTAATAATAAATAAATAAAAGGCAGCAGGTTTCTGGGCTCTTCAACTTCTGTTACAAAGACTCATTTGGAGTGTATCTCCAAATCAAGATCAACACACCTAAAAAAATCACATCCAGAATCTAAAAGCTGATTATCTGTCTGGTTTCAGTGAAGCAAAACTCCTGCTAAGCCTTCACAGAAGCTACATCAGCAAAACCAGAGCTGATTTGAGTGTGCTCATACAGAGAGACATTTTCTACAAGCTGCCCGCAGTTAGACCTCAGGTCACTTCTTTCCATTTGTAAGACATCTTCAGAAAGCTTTTTCAGGTAATAATGCCACTTTCTTGTTCATATTTAATTGTTACAGTCCTTCTATTAGGGTGCTTGTGGACTCCATACAGTCTATACTGACACTGAATATTATTTTCAAGTCTTTTAAAGATTCATAGTGGTTCAGGTCAAAAGATCCTGATGACTTTTAAGCTCTGTCCTGCTTTACACTAAGTAGCCATGCATCTGGCTATAGTGACAGAGCTAGAAAACCCTGAATATTATAATTCTAGCAGCTTGTATCTTTACTGAGCAGTCCCTCATCCACTTCCACCTGACACTTATGTGAACAGAGGTATTATTTTACTCAGCAGCTAGGCATGTATTTTATCACCCCAAACCACAGGTAATGCTTTCATTTTAAAGGAATTAAAACTGTATGTTACCTTCCCAAGGCTCCATTAGCAGGTGTAATAGAAAATTAGCTATTTGGAGGTGTAAGAAATTTACTGTCATATCACTGTTCTGCCATACAAACTAGACATTTAACGAGCAGTTGATTCTTCCTGTTGACACAAATATATTTATCTCATTGTAACTTTACAGTTAACCACTTTTTAACAGGCATTTCTAATTGAATAGTAACAAAATTATTCAAGGAAATCTTTTACAAATTCAAGGCAACATAATTACTTTACAAGAATGCACAATACTAAAATCTAATTATTTTTTAGTGCACCAGAAGCTCTTTACAACTTCATTGACCTTAGGTCTTTTCAGACCTGAAGCCCATGCCTCTACACAGCTCCGTCACTGCCCCACAAACTTGTATGGCATTTCTACCACCTACCCTGCTACAAGGGAGTCTTTTCTCAAAGCCAGCTGGTTCAGTCCCTCTTGATTTAGCATCATTCTATATGCAAAGACAGCAGTGACTCCTAGGGCCCATACAGGTGGCTATTTTGTGTTTGCATGCATGCTTGTGCATGCACATACATGGACTATGCATGGATTATCAGTTAAATATGTATTGACATACAGCATCAGCAATAAAAACTAAAGCCAGAGCTTAAATCTTGTCCCTGAATTTCTCTTTCCCTTCCTGTGTTCTGGTCCCTGCTGGTAGTTTACTGCAGGAAGCTATACACTAATCAGCCTGTAAAAAGCTGATGTGGGGGAGATGGTGATCCCAGCCGCAGGCTGGGGGAGATAATAGACTTGCCTCACTTGACAAAAAGATAAAAGAGTACATTTTGTTCCTCATTATTTCACTGGTTTTGGGAGGTGGGTTCTTTCCTTCTCTTGTTTAAACAACATAAACAACACCAAGTGTCATGACAGGAGTGGGAGCCTGTTAACGCAGCCCTATAATTAGAAAATTTCCACGCATGAGGCAAAAAGGGTGTCTTCAGGCCACTTCCTGACCCACTCATCCATAGATCAAAACCTTGAGTAAGATACAGATAAGAAAATGCCCAGGAAATGAAGCATGCTCCATACTGCTAATTCAGACAGCCTTATTTTTTTCTGCAGCCTGAGGCTGCCTGGTGTGGCACTTCTGCCCAGGTACCTCCTTGTATCACCAGTGAATTTGAAAGCGTAGCAAGGCAAAAGGCTGCTGTTCCGTTGGGGTCCAAGCATTTTGTCTTCCTTCCTTTGGTCTTCTTTCTTAACCAGAGTGTAATTCTATGGACGCAGCATAACACCATGAGACAAAATAAACCTCTGTTACAAAGTCCAGAAAATGCCTCGCCTCTCATCTCCCTTCCTCATCTCTAAAAATTCTTTTGCCCAAATTAAGAGCAGTAGAAAAATTTGCCAACCAACCCAATGAAATATTATCCCTGTTTAACTTTTCTATTCAACTCCTGGCTTGCTGGAACAACCCTACCATCTAAGCACCTCACTTTTTGCAAATGCCTCTGCTGTAGTCTCCAACAGGATTCTGTACACTACAGATGCAGAACATGCAAACTCAAATAGCAGCCAGAAATATTAATCATGTGGCCTCTTTTCAGTATTAAAGGAAAATTAAAGACAGACTGTTTTAAAGTCTGGCTGCTTGTGGATGGGTTGAGGCAGACTGATTCACTGTAGCTGTTTATAGGTACCCAGGGAGGATAGAGCAGGAGGGATTCACTGGAATTGACAAGTGATCTGATGTGACTGATGAGCCTGACATCTTAATTCTCATGAAAAGCACCATGGGCTCTTCAGCAAGACATGAGGCCAAGACCTTGGTCCTGCAGCTTGGCTGAGTGTGTGTACAAACTTCTCACAAGCAAGAGAGTTAAGATCGTCTGTCAACAGCTCTGTCCCATAATGTGCTGAGAAGTCTGGCCCAGCTCCAGGGCTAATTTTAAGCATACGAGTAGCTTCTTTCAAGTCAGTGAGAGTGGCAGAGTGAGCTGCTGGCTTCAGGAGAAGGAGGCTTGGGCACTGGTACAGCTGGATCCCAAGGAGGCAGGGACAGTGCCACCCCAAAGTATGAGCTCACGGGCAACCCAGGCTTAGCCACTCCTCTCCCCCCACACACACTCCCAAGGCCTGTTAGCTAGTGCCAGGGTTGCTGCACTGCTTCTATTGCATAGGATTTCCTGTACTGTGTGGTCAAATTCCATGCACCATATGACAAGCATATAGGATATGTCTTTTCCTGTATTTTTGCAGTAACTGGCCACTCTTCTGGATGCTTGGGAATTCAGGCTGGCAGCTTGAAAGAGAAACAGCTATTACACACCTACAGATAAATCACACTGTATGTACCAGACTTACCATGCCTGTGCTGTGCTGTTAATCTGCATGTGCACAGGGCTGCACAGATGCAGCTGTGTCTGAGAAGAAAATACAGCCAGAACCATGATTAGGGTCTACTAAAAGCCTTAATAAAATGAACCTGGGCAATAGCAACTTCTCCACTTCTGTGGGGAACTCCCAACCTTTACCAATAAAAATAGTCAAAGCAACACCAAAATGTTTTACAACATTATTGCCCCTTTTTGCTTGACATGAATGATACAAGTCTAATTTTATGTAGATGTCAAGTGGATCCCACTTCTAAGAGTCAAAGAGTTTAAAAGCTTTCAGCTGTTACTGTTGCACTATCTATTGAAGTGTTCCTGGAGATGTACAATTATTAGAAGAGTAATTTAGTTTCAGTTTGCAGAATTTTCTAATGAAGATTGCATCTTCAAAGTTGATACAGTATGCCCGTCTTTTGTCCAAATCACTCATTATCTCAGCAAAGAGCATGTCTATTAGAGAGCAGCACGTACATGGAAAACTCTTGTTATCTGACTATGTGTAACTAGTTAAATTCCATGTCTACAATGTCAGCCAGATAAAGAAGGCTACTGTGCATTTAGGAGACAGCCTGCAGAAAAAATCTTACCAAAATACAGGATCATATGGGACTCTGCCTTATTAAAAATGTCTCATTGTTACTCAGCTTTTCCAGATTCCCATCTAACCTACTTATTTTTTTGAGTTTTGGAGTGATGCCTCCCCAGTTTTCTATCTGTACTTTGTTTCTCTCCCATTTCCAGAAGATGTGGCCTCTTTCCCTTCCTTGCTGAACAGCAATAATAACATTATAAACCAGTCAAATGTACCAGAAGGGTATTGGCAAATGACTGAATGATTTGTGCCTCATATTATGTTGAACCAGTCAACTATTGTGCTTATTAATTTGATTAATTAGTATGATCCATTTTTTCCTGATGTTCCTTTCCTGTGAACTAACCAATAAATATGTTGGCTACATTGAAAACACCCCCTGAGAAGCACCTTGCTATCTTCTTCCAAACACTGATTCAGGGCTGAGTACTGTTCAAAACAAGTGTCCTTCAGGCAGTCACATGGGTTTGCTGGTTGCTTTTGTTTTGGCATTTTTCTTCTGGCAAGGTGCACAATAATCTTGTCAAAAGAGGTTTGCTTAAATTCCTCTTGCTGCTTCAGAGGCTGTGTGTTGAAAAGTCCAACCAATACATACAGTTTACAGTCAGAAACATCGACAGTTACAAATCAGAACCAAACACTTCCCTCTGAGGTGTTTTCTTTAATTTACAACAAGCAGAAATTCAGGAACTTCTGTTATCGACAAGGAAGCGCAGGAACAATAGCTTTCCTGTAAGTATCAGTAAAGTGATGACTAAACAGGCATTCAATAGCCAGACAGTGAGCAAGGCTGCCTTCAGTAAGCATGCACTGAAATTAAGGATGGCTGCTGAGAAAGGTGGTGAAATTAGACCCTATTTATTAAAATTTCCTGCCTTCTTGGAAGGAAAATTGTCTACATAGCCAACAACAGACAGTAACTGCTGGTAAAGTGCAGCAAGATTATTTGGTAATAAAATACAGCCCCATATGGTCCAAGCCTCCTGTGCAGCTGTATCACAGCTGCATTTCAAGTTATGATTGGGAAAAACAACTGTTACCTTCTGCACTGGTCTTGTGGACTACTCAAGACACTATTTTTCTGGTTCACCCAGGCCATTCCTTGGCTAATCGGTTCACCTCCTCATGTTGTCCCATCAGGCAACCCCTCATCCCAAGCTTCAGGGACCCAGTTCCGGTCATCACCGCAAGTGTGAAAGCAACAGTTGCTTTCAGTTAGCAAAATGAATGCAAGATTACAAAGACTATGCCTGGAGAATATCATCTTGCTAAGTAGCTAATGGGCCCATGCTGACTCTGAAGGCCTCTTTTTTCTCCAGGCAGGAGCAGATATGGGCTGTTAACATGGCATGGAGACAGCAGCGTCCTGTCTTTTGTGAGTATATCAAGTCTCAAGGCCATGAAGGCTGCTCAGTGGGAAGCCAGCTAGTGAGAGAAGAAAAGAAAGACCTCCAGGCCATGGTGAGGGTGGTGTTTCTCAGGAGCCACATGAGTTGAATTTGGGCAAGTCTGTGTTCATGCACTGCTGGGGAGGACTTTGACAGAATATATGTTAGAGTAAGAGCCTAACGGGAATAGCTACAGTTAGTTCAGTTAAGATCGAATGAGTAAAATACTCTTCTGGTGTCACAAAGGATAGGGCAGTTAAAATAAGAAATCTCAGATTTATTTAATCCCTCTGAGTCTTGCCTTCTCATCTTGACTTTTCTCAGTTCTTGATGATTTTAATGATGATTAAATCTTTCCTCAGATTCTGAGGATCCCCTTCTGGCCCAGCCCGTGCTTCTGGTTATATCCAATCTTGCGTGCACATGCGTACACTTGCTCTGGGAACTGCTTTGACGTTCCTATCATGACAGCAAGAAACTTTTATTCAGAAACAAAGCTATATTAAGTAATTTGAAAGATTTGTTGAACTTGGCCCATTATTTCCCAGAGAAATTACTGGTAAACAGATTTGTTTGTCAGAAATCTATAGTTCAGTGATTTCTGCAGGTAACTCTTGTCTGCAGACCGTTTGCAAATAGCTTGAAATTAATATTGGAGATTTGAGATTATTTGCCGTAGGTTGCACAAGGAATTTCTGTTCTTTTGGCAGGATGCATATAACTCTTAGAATCAGGTTTCTTGTAGAAATTCTTGTGTAAATAAAATCCGTATTTGCTTTATGCAGATTCTTTGTAGTGTATGGTTGATCCTGCCAGGGGCTTAGTGCTCTCTCTCTGCTCCAAAAAACACTTATACCTGTGCTTAACTTTAAGGACAAGATTAGTTCCCCAGAAGTCAAGCCAAAGTTAATTTGAGCACGTATAAGAGAAAAAGCAGTAAAGTTGGTTTAGGATTATATAATTGTGAAAATGTGTATGTCCCTTTTTTGTCCTGCAAATGATGCCACAGAACTAGTCTTGTTCCTAACCTGGCCCCATGCTCATGACACCCTTACCTGGCTATCCCCTGCCCCAGTGCTGCCTGACCCACTTTTCTGCTCAGCACCAAAACCACAGTGGACCTAGGTGGGCTGCGCTCCCTGACCCTTGACGCCTCTTCACCTTTACCATCAATTCTAAAACACTGTGCCCCACCTCCTTCCCCAGTCAGAACGAGACAGACATCATCCTCATTGGGGCCAGGCAGGATAGTTTTTTTGCTATTTGAGACAAAACTTCATACTCATACCAAGTTAAAGGAAAGGGCACACCATGTCCTCTACTTGTAATTGCATTTTCCAGAGTATTTGGTTCTCTTGGTGTAGGTTCACACCACACAGCAGCTATATTTTCACAGTATGAAATATGACGTTATTCTTCTGGAGCTGGTAGAAAAAATTACCAAAGCAACAAATGGTTCTGAAGGGGGCAGTGGCTTCTCTTAAGGACAGAAACATTATGAAGAGCCTAAGGTCTGAGGTGCTCACAGAGACAAGGTTATCGATCTGAAATGCCAAATTTTTACAAAACCTCAATGAGAGCTTCTGCAACTGTCTAGAATGAACAAGCCATACCTTTCAGAAATGCTTCTTGCTTTACAAATTCCTGTAGAAGGAAAGAGACTGCATAGACTTGTCAGAGGTCTCCAAGGACTTGCTTTGCATTGCAAACACCAGCCGTTGCTTCTTGTCTTGGCTAGAGCCAAGGATAATGCTTGTTAACACTGTCACCTTATGTTTCTCATAAAAATTTGAGAATTGTTGGGAGAATCTAATAAAGAAAGACCATCCCATAAACAACTAAATATTCTGCCTTCCACCTGTCAGCTCTTCTAATTGAGCTGCCCACTGGCTAACCTCTTCTCTCATCCCTTAAAGGCCAAATTGGATGTTATAAATGAAGATGATTTCAGTGACTTTGAAGAAATTACACCAGTTTATACCAACTCTGGTTTTCTCCCACAACACTTCTCTTCCTTCAGTTTAAGTGCAAACTTTCCCCTTTCTAAAACTGATTACCTCAGGAAAGCATCTGATGGTGGACATTATAAAACTGTACAGGAGTATGCTGCGCTGTAGATCCCAGTACAGAAATACCCAGGCTAGGTGTGACTAACCTGGAAACAAGGATGTCTCTGGAATCCAGCTAGAATCCCTCTCCTGTGGCAGTGCATGCAGACCTGCACAAGGAGGTAGTCTGGAGCATTTTGCATCCTACTTCATCCCTCACACAGCCTCAAGGTGCTGTGTCCTCCCTAACTGCCACCTGTGGCTCCTAATTCCAGGGCTGTAGGCTAAATGCTTACACAATTTTCCAGCAACTTAACTTTCTGCTCCTGGACAAAACTCATTGCTTCTGTGAATCATTCTCCAGCCATTCTGTGTGGGAGTGATGGTCACACATGGTTAGGCCATGCATTCATGGATCTGCTTCCCATTACAACAGCATAGATGACCACAAATCCTGCTACAATGGCTACTGTAGCAAGAGACCATGTTGGCCCATTTTGTCTAAGATGGGGAGATGTGACATCCTGTGTTGGCCTAGGTAGCAGGAACTTTCCCAACTCTTCAACAAAAGGCTTTGCAAGCCTATTTTGTCTTCATGATTCACAGGGATGTAGGATTTTCCTTGTTTCTCCCTTCTGAGCAACAGCCCTGGGAACTCATCATTCATCACAGTGACACAGGGAGGTGGGGAACAGGGGCTACCCTGCTCCTGCTTGGTACAGTGGGGTGGATCAACCCAGCAGGGGCATGGCTGCATGCAGGAAAGATCCCCGTTTCCTGTTTGTCCCCTTTTCAAAAGAAACCTAATCCAACAGCAAATAAAAAAAATGTCTTGCTAAGACCTTTAGATTTAGGATTGACTTAATCTTCCCTTTCCAGATGTGGTCACTGGGATGATGACTGAAAATGCTGATGTTGCAATAGAGAAAAGCTGCTCTTGTCTTTTCTCCATTAGTTATCAGAGGACTTCAGACTCCAAAATTCAAGAGTGTCAGCCTATCCCCTTCTGCAAAAGCTATTTCTTTTAATAAATACATAAAATTAAGGGAAAGCTTGGGGTCCCATCATTCCACCTCAGTGTGCAACAACAGTTGTGAGTAAGCCCCATGTGAGAAATAAGTCCTCACAGCTGCTATCCTGTTAACTTTAGCTATTTAGTTATTTTGGCTAAGTTGTCAAAACGTTCATTTCCTGATGTCTGGGAAACTGGCTGAGCAGCATCTACAGAGCTGGGCTCTGCTGCTTGCTCCTGAGATAGAGGGAGGCTGGATATGGGAGTGCAGCCCTTCAGCAAGTGGTAATGCAAAGAAAGGACTGCTCTTAGTTCCTCAGTGGCAATTTTATCTTATCTGCACACATTGCTTTTTCCAAATCAAGACCAGCCTTTTCATTATTATAAACAACTGGAGAGTGGGAAAATATTCCCTGAGGCAAGAAACAGCACTTGAGGTAAAACGCTATAATGGAAGCTGCAGCACACAGCAAAATTAATCACTCCTTGAGACATATTCCTGCTCTCAGTGTAAAAGTCATTTTTGTCCAAAATGATACATAGCCTAGTGCCAACTCCCTGACTATAATGAGACCGTATTAGGACAACACGTTGAGTCACAACTTTTAATCACATACGGCTCAGACTCACAAGGTGCTGCAGCTGAGTGTACCAGCTGCAGTCCCATAATGCGTGTCAACATAGTACATGTCAGCCTCAAAACACTCTCCCCATTCGTATAAAGGCACAGGAGACATATATATGCTTAAAATTGAGCACATATGCTCAAACCGCTTCAGGAGTATCAAGGGCAGGACCTTGCAAGACTAAGCTGAAACAAAGCATTGTTAACTGGACCTGCGTGGGATCAGAGCACAGCTCTTGTTAGAGGTGATGTCCAAACTTTTTTTCCCTAAAGGGAATTAAGTTGCATATTGAAAAGCAAAGGATTTTGTCAATGGACCCTATTAAATTTTATTACATGTCCCATCTCTTTTTCTTGCAGTGTAGTACTGCTGCTTTTATTAGTTGTTATGAACATCCTCACTGGTATTACTCTTACAGTGGATCTGCTTGTTGCTAACCATTACATGTAGAAAGCCTGGGTGTATTGCAATGCCGGTGTATCATTTTGCCCAGTTTTTTCCCCAGCAAAGTGACTGAGCCTCCCTGTAATCGGAAGATGGTATTTGTGAGAGCGTGGTCAAAGTGCACCGCGCAGCACAGGATGACAGCCTCAAAGTCAGCCCTGCAGCTGTTGTGCTTCTTTGAAAAAGGCCTCAGTCAGCTCTTACAAATTTGCTGATGTTATTTAATTTCCATCAAGCAGGCCAGAAGCCCCAGAGATGTCTCTTTACTCATGTGCTCTTGCCTTCCCTGCACACCTTGCTGAGAGCTTGTTGAAAAGGTTTCCTCTTCATTTCAAAACCTGCCAGCATTCTAAATGGTCACTGTAATGAGGTGCTTGAAAGCAGTCAAAATTTGACACAGTCTTGAAATGGGGTTGTATTGGATCAGGACTTTGCTTTTTAGTGGTGTGTGAACTTGTTTTGATCAATAGCTTGCAAAAGGGAGGAAGAAAAGCAAAACTTGTGTGAAGTCAAGGTTAGTGAAAGCTGTTTGCAGAGCAGTCCTCCAGACTCTCTGGACAGGATGGGAGACTGCAAAGAGGGAATCGAGAATGTGATTCAGTTTGCAAAGGCAAGTGACGGTGCTACTTATGCCAGTTCTGGAGAAAATTTTTTTGGAAAACAGGAAGCTTTACAGGGAACACAAACCACTAGACTCAGTTGAGACAGAAGAATTATGGTGCAATTACATGATTTACCAAATCTGACCTAACTGCTCACTGTCAACAAGGGGGTGATCTCTGCTTCTCAGTTTTTAATCATATATTGCCTATCCTCTAGCAATTGCATGATTATGGGTTGTGTTGGTCAATTGAGGTGATCTGATGGAAAATTGTTTCCTGGAAGTGTGGTTGTTTTCTGCCAGATGAGCTTGATGGACCAACTCACTGTAAATGTGCAATTATGGATGTAAAGCGAAGCAATGACAATTTATGCCTGGGGGTATAGGGTGGTATTCATCCCATTCAGTGCAGCCTGGGTCATCCTGGAATAGGTGAAATATTCAGCTTCATTTTAAGAAGCCATGCCTGAGCCATCAGCAGGACCAGTGATAGTCAGATTAGCCCTAAAACCAGGGTTGGAGGGAGCTGTGTTTCCTCTAGGGCTGTTGCACTAATGCTGTCTCTAAGAAATCCAGAGGGATGCATGGTTGAGGCTAGGGAAGAGCCTGGGGCCACCTTTCTCAGAAGCAGTCTCAGCTTACTCCACTAGTGAAGCCATATCACCAGGTCCTGAGCCTGCTGCTGTTTGTGGGTAATGCCGGTGAAAGCTTCTGTGTCCAGTTGAGATGAATAGTACTAGTAAAGCACAAGCTCATAACCAGTGTTGTTCTGTTAATGTCAGTACATGTATATCATGGTGAACAATTCAAGCACAAGATTTTGAAAGCTGACCATCTAGCAGATTTCACTATTACTACAGCTATGTGGTCAAAAATCTGTTTAGCTGCCAGAAGACATAATCTTATACTCATGTGTAGTTCCCTTTCCATGTCAGGGAGCACAGTGGCACTTACTACAAACAAGGAAGATGAGATGCCAAGCCACAGCATCAACAACACATATCTGAGTGAATGCAGAGGTCTTGTGTCTATGGTGGCAGCAATTTTGAGTATTTTTTGTTAGCAAATGGTGAGCATGACCTGGTACCAGCAACATATAAGAAAGTGGAAGGGAAAGCTCCAAAACCACTTCTGTGTTTGGTGAGGCTTCATCTTCCTTTAGAGATGTTCATCTGAATGTGACTATCACATGGCTGGAAGGTCTCTGGCTAAGTCCATGTTGTGAAAGACCTTAGTAACAGGATGCATACCTTGGGAGACGAGATGGATTTAGGTGTCCAGGTACCAATCTGTTCAGTCTTCTTTCCCAAAGAGTCTTGCCCTTACCAAATCACTGCAGTTTGTAATCTTTTCACAAAATAGGCACTCATTCTGAGATATTTTAGTTTGTTGGATTGTAAACTGCAAGGATTCAAAAGCTGTCACAGGAGCCAGTGAGATGTCCTACAGCAAAAGCAGCAGCTTCTGAGAAACAGGTGACAGAAATCACCATGAGTTTTTCCAGCCCATGAATCAGACCTTTCAGAGAAAAAAAACACTACTTCAGTGTTTTCTTAACCTTTTACATTTATTTTAAAACAAGAAGCTATGCATAAAATTTTGAGTACCTGTGGACTTATTTTCCCTAAGTAAAGATACTGAAAGAAACTTGTAAAAAAGAATTAGATGTTCTGACACATACAGCTTCCTCTAATGTTTTTTTCTCAGATAGTGAGTACTTGAGCAGTAGACAAAATGAAGGAAGTAATAACTTCAAAATGTGAGAGAAAATACCAAATCTTTGTGCATAATTTCTGCTTGGACTGAGCATAAGGATTGTATCAGGACCCTTAAAATGAAAGGCAAGATTTCAGCTTATTCCACCATCAAAAGAATTGAGCCCTAATGGATGTAACTGGCCCATGAAATTTGGCAGGTACAGTTGTGCTGTGTGATGGACTATCTGTGAAGAGCCTGATATATTCTATAAGTCTAGTTCCACTTTAGAGCCTTGAGATGCTTCAAATTACATTATGCCTTACTAATTAATTGCTTTCTGATGACTACAAATACAATGGACTGCAACTCTTAATGAAAATCCGTCTGAGGGAAAATTATGAGTCTTCTGGGATTTTTCTTTCTTTACTTTTACTCAGAGTTGCTAAATTCAGAAATTTCACTATAAATTACGTTTTCACTTTCCCTTTAATCTTTAGCCTTGAAAGTGCACTATGCTTTAGATGATAATGGGAAAAATGTATAGTAAACTTCACTGGGCTGGGATAGAGGGCAGCCTCTTTTCTAGAATGCACTATAGGAAGTGGGAAGTGGTGGAAATCTGCATGCAAAATAAGAGCTTCCTGGCAGTTTATTTTCCATCATTTTATCTATGTCTGGGCATGCTTGCCACTTTCACTGGAAACCCATGCTTGGCTCTGAGTTTTAAGAAAGGATTCAAGAAGTAAAAATCAAATGGAAATATCCCCCAGAATGAAGAGGGCCGTCAGAGCCTTTTGCTACAAGATTCCTTTTATGTGTGAAATATTTATTAGTCCTTGCCTATTCATTATTTTAAGGGATATCTGAACTGGTGTATCCTTAGGGAATCATGAGGGGAGCAGAGGGAATGTTTACAATGAAAATGGTGCTTAATCTCCATGAATGACAGGAAAAGATTAAGCAAACTACAGATAAACCATCTTATCATTCAAAAGTATACACGCTGAATGCGTTGTAAAATAAATACACAGCTGCTCTTTAAATCCTTTGTGCATCAAAGGACCAGAAGCACAAAAAAGACTTATTCACCTCAAACAGGATTTACGTGGTTTCTCCATCCAAAGATTTAAAAGAACTTCCACTGATCAACCACCTCAGACTAGCATCTGAGCTGGTTTGGAAGTCCCTGTTGGACCTGTTTGTTGTGCTGCCTCCATAGCCAGAGTGATTCTGGCTTCAGCAGCTCTGTACCCCTCTCCTCTACTACAATTCAAAAACTAGGCAAAGTGGACTTCATTTCTATGCTGGCTTCACTGGGCTATTATATGACTATAGAAGCTTTTTTTTTTTTAGGAAAGACCACCCATGATAGCCCATTTTATGTATAAAATAGTAGTCAACTCACATATCCAAGAAGTGGATAGCTTGGGTTTCGTACCCTTTCTGGTTAATGGTTATTCAAAACTGTAGTTGCTAACATTGGATTATGACTGTGAGGCTCTAACTGAACCTATGAAAAATGTAAATATTTAGAGAATGTGACCTCTTGATTGACAAATGGCACTTTGAGAAGAGTTTCACAGAAGGAAAAAATTCTGTGCCTTTTGACTTTTATCAATAAGGTGAGAGCTCATAAGATATTTTCCTCACTAACACATTCAGAAAGTTGTCTAGCTGTTCAGATACTGTGTTATTTTCCCACTGTAACATTCTCTTTCACAAATAGAGCATTCATCTACCAGTAAAATTAACGTGCCAATCCCAGTGATTTGCAGCCTTCGTAAAAGTTCATTTTGGAGAGCCTTTCCTGATGTCTGACACTGAGATGAAAGCTTTTTCTGTTGCAGTCCACTGCAATTCCTCTGAGGCTTAAAGGCTGCATTTCCAAAGTGCCATATGGCTACCACTAAAGATGATTGCAGTTACTGAGCTAATGATAGGGGCAGCTTCATCTGCCCCGGAAGAAGACAAAATCTTCAGTGGCATGGGTAGGGTGTGGAGCGTCCTGATTTGCTGTTGTGTCATGTCATCTCCCAAAGTAAATTTCTTACAGGTTAAGACTGTCCCCAGATATCACCTCCAAAATTTGAGACAAGGATTTTCTTATATCACAAACTCACCTGTCTATTGCTGGGTGTTGATGTTCACTTGGAAGAAAATGATGTCTCCCACTGTGTAAAGAGCCCCACCACACTTATGGTGGAGGATTAAATCTTTCCCTACTCCAACTGATAAAAATAATGACTTCAGGTAGATAACTTGGTAAAAGTTAACCATTAAGCATGAAATCTAATCCATTAATACTGGAGTAATCTAGATTAACTCCATGGGTGGAAATAACCTTACCATATATTCAAACCAATTGCAGCTAAATTCCAAAGATGTGTTCCTGCCCCAAGAACACATCTTTTTAAGTTATGTTTCTTTTTATAAATCAAACAGATTTCAACAGGCTGTGCAAACACTTCACGGTGGGTAAAAATCAGTATCCTTTTTGCACAGGCCTTTTCTCATATGAAGCACTGACCATTGTTTTTAAGGAAATAGATCTGACACCAGCTCAAGAGTGAAATTCTTTTTACTAATCGGTGGAAGTGTCCATGTGAGGAATCTAGACACTGCAACCAGGAGATCATATGTGAGATAAAGAATTACTTGGCATTTATTCTTTCATCACACTGAGCTAATTTCATTATCGACTTCGGGGAAATTAAGGGTTACTGAATTTGGCTTACTGTCAAAAGCATTATACAGCAGAATAAAACTATCAGAAACATTGGGGATTTTTTCTGTGTCCTTTGGCACTCTCAGGGGGAGTTAGTTTTAAGAGATGTTTAGACACACTAATATTAAGCAGTGAAGGATGTTCATGCTGAGTTTTCCAGTCTGCGTTAGTGCAAAGGAGGTCAGAAACAAACTGACAGAAGCATGGTTCCTTTGAAAGCACTGTGGTTTCTTTTCTGAAAGGCTACAATAAACCCAAGGCACTTCGGCATTTGGCATCTGGAGTACATCTGAACATAAGAACACATTAACACATCAGGTTTTTGAGCAGCAGAACTAGCAGAGCTTAGTTTCGCATAGGCATGAGTCCTCTCAGCACTCCATGCAGCGTGACCTCAGCTCCTATGCCTATTTCCATGCCCACTGGGCTGGAGCTGTTCTGTGCTGTGGACAGTCAGGAGCTAGGAACAATTTGACTGGCAGGCTGATATGTGTATGCCCTTTAGGTATCTGGCTGCTGTCAAAGAGATTACCTGTTCCCTAGAGGGATAATGAACTGAGTATTTTTTCTTTGTCTAGCTGCCAGTTTCCACAAACATAATTATCTGTGCTATTTCTAACCCTCTTTCAACTTTAACAGAAATTGGCCAATGAATTCAAAAGTTCATAAGGAGAGTGGGACTAACAGATGGACAATGTGATGGCACAGTTTATTTCCTTAGGACAACATGCTAAAGCTCCATAAGTGTGGAAATCTCTCCTAAGAGGTATTTTGTTTGTTTCCTGGTTTGAAAGGGGCATGGAAGAAACAGTGAGTCAGCACATATTAGACCACTTCCAGTCCTGCATAGGGGAGAGAACCAGCTGTGAGCAGTGAAGTTTGGTTAGTAGTTCCCCATTCCCATCTGGCCCAAAAGAGACACAGAATGAGCTTTAATTTGGAAATATTCTTGATGCACAGTTTGGATTCCTTCTGAGTTCAGTTGCTTCATTTATGAAACTCATACATGTCCACCTGTAGCCACAAGAACACAGAGGATGATCTCAACATCGAGAGATGTAGCCCTAGTCCTAGTGCCTTGGTGACTGTGTCCAAAGTCACTGTGCAGCCTGAGGATGTTGTGCTGCTCCTTGGCCCACCTTCTTCTCTTAGGGAACACAGCATTGGGCACTCCTCTGGGAGGACCTGTCTTCACTGCTCAGTCACTGTTCAATCACTGAGCAGTGATTTCATTTGCTGTAGCAGCAGGATAGCAGCCATCCCATGAACTGGATCAAGAAAGGTAAGAAAAAGATCATGTTGAACTCTAATGGGACTGAAGAGACTTTTTTTTCTACCAAGTCTGAACTTTTGGGGACAGATGCATTTCTCCTCCTGACTCTGCCTTTTTAGGCTGTTTTATTTCTCTGTTAAACTGGCTCCTTCATGATGTCTCCTGCTCATTTCATAAGGAGGAATGCTTATCCTGGAAAATTACCACAGGAAAGAAAAAAAGGGATTTGGATTATTGGAAAAAGTACAGATTACTTTTTTTTTTGCTGGCACTCACAGCAGAATCTCAACTGGAAGGAGAGAACAGAAGCGTTTGGAGAAACGGAGCTCTGCTTTTTAACATGTACTGTCACCACTGTGTGCCATTTTACCAAGGCCAAGGTCCCCATCCCCACCAGGCATTCATCCTCCTACCCAAAGAGGCAGGAAGTGTGATGCTACATGTTTTTTAGCACCCTTTTTACTATTCAGCTATGCTTGCTTTGCATCGCAGTGGGAACACTCCTTTGTGCTCCAGTTACAAGGATGATTCGAACACAAATACATTCCCATCACACAGCTATCATACAGGCTGATGAAAATAATGAACCCTGGACTTGGGGAAGGTACAGGATGTGGCTGCGCTAGCAAAGCTGGTATGCAGGTGGCAAGCCCTCTCATCAAAGAAGCCAAGGGTCAGGAAACATGTGGAGCTAAAGGGGCGGAAGAGAAAGTAGTGGGCCCAGACTCAGTTTTCCTGATGACATGTATATCCAGGAGGAAGGCTAGAGGCTACAGAAAGTGACTTTCGCTGACTGCAACAGATGAGTGTGGTAAACCTGCTTACCTGCTCTCCTGGTCAGCTGGGGCCACAGTTAGTGGGTCAAATGGATTAAGGAAGGGAAGCAGAATGCAAAGTCCTTTAACAGTTTTTAATCAGGACCTGCCTTGGTTTTTTTTTTTTCCCTTACTAGCTAGAAGTCATATACCTATATTTTCCCACTTGCTGCCTTTAATAACTGGATAATATTATTATATATCTGTAGGTGTGTTATTCTCCTAGTATATTTTGACATCCATACTTTGGGTTTGCCTGAAATATTTTTGCACCAGTTCAATCAAAATATTTTCACAGGTTCACGTGAAAAAAAAACCCTTAGTGACTGAAATGATGACAAGAGGGTAGCCAATCTGCAGTTAAACTATGTGAATAAAGTAAATGGCATTATGTCTGAGTCAGAGGGAAAGGAATGAGGAGACAGAGAGGATTACTCAACATAGTGACTGATCATACATCTGTGGATATTAGAGATTCATTCTTCACTGACTCCAGTTGCTACATTTTCTGGGTTAAAAAAAAAAAGTGATTTTAAAGAATTTAGAAATGGCAATTCTGTACTTAGATTCTCACCCTTTATAAAACAAATATTCCTATATTTCTAAGACATCTAAAATAAAATAAGTCTGGTTGGCAGGTATCAGTGACCCTGAGCTCAATATTTTCTTTCCTTGAACTGCTCAGTTACCTTTTTTTTTGGCACACGACAGTCAGTGGATGTCAAAGAGTAAGGAGGTGTGTAGTGACAACAATTCATTGTTGGCATAATATTTCCTGCAATAAAGGGTCTAATTTCAGGTTTATGGAGAATTCTTGCTGACTCTCATCCTGTGCATTTTATGGACAAAAGTCAAAAAACAGATAATCTGAGGTCCACAACAATCCCATAAGGTTGTCACCCAAAATACTTGCTTGCACCAGTCATTTCTAGCGGTTATAGTTGAGTTGTGGCTTCAGGAGAAAGTCCTTCCTACCAATTTAAGCCTAGAGATTTGACATCCCTGTCTGCTTTTTCACCTGTGTAGCTTTCACTATCTCATTCTTGGACTCATAATTGCTCCCTCACCTCTTCTCCATTGCCCAGCACTACAAAGATTATCAGGGGGCTGGAACACTTCTCCTAAGAAGACAGGATGAGGGAGCTGGGATTGTTCAGCCTTGAGAAGAGAAGGCTCTGGGGAGACCTAATAGCAACTTTCCAGTACCTGAAGGGAGCTTATAAAAAGACTGGAGAGGGCCTGTTTACAAAGGCCTGGAGTGAAAGGATGAGGGGCAATGGTTTTAAATTAGAAAAGAGTGGATTTAGATTGGATGTAAGGAAGAAGTTCTCTACCATGAGGGTGGTAGAACCCTGGAACAGGTTGCTCAGGGAGGTAGTTAAGGCCCCGTCCCTGGAGACATTCAAGGTGAGACTTGACGAGGCTCTGGGCAACCTCCTCTAGTTGAAGATATCTCTGCTCTCAGCAGGGGGGTTGGACTAGACGACCTCTAGAGGTCCCTTCCAACCCAGACATTTCTATGATTTCTATGATTTCAACTCTGCTAGTCTCAGCTGGAAATGCTACTGCTGAAGCATAACCTCTGCAGAGAAAGCAACACCCCAGAGGACAGCCTGGCAGCGCTCCACCGTGTGGCCTCCTGTGTATCAGTTTTCCTGGTCTGTGGTGTTTTGTATCCAAGACTTGCCCGGAAAATGTGATCCTGATGATGGAAAGGAACAGATCTGGGCACTTTCCCAGGCTGCTCCTTTGGCTGCAGGATGGGTCTCTAGGAAACCCTCCAGCTCCTCCCAAGGGTCTGGGCTTTCCTTAGAGCTTCCTTGGCCTTGTTAGCCTTAACTAGCTCCCTCTGAGTCTGGGCAGGAGGAAAGGAGTGTCCCCATTGCTTGCTATGAGTGTTAAAGGGAAGGGTCACCTTGTTTACTCCCATAACTGAAAAGACAGGAATGGTAATGCATTTCTTACAAGCACTGTATCAGCAATTTAATGAAATGAAACAATTTCAAAATACTTATCAGTTACACTTACTGTGTATTTAATAAAAGGTATGCTTGTAGAATTCCAGAAATATTCCTCACCTCCCATAAAGTACAGACATATATGTATATACACATACATGTATATATTATAGCCCTCTTACATATGAGCCTACAGTTATTTGTCTTTTTAGAATAATCTCAACACAATGCTAAGTTTGATATTATATATAATCTTGAAATCCTCCTGGATAATACACAGGCTCTGAGCCATTCACCAACTATTCACAGTCTGGCTCTAACTTCAGCCAGGCTCAACCTGCTAGTAAATATTCCTCTTCTCTTCTAGGAGAATTTGCACTTAAAAAATGAAAAATGGTGTCCCAGTGGGCATATTGTGTTACCTGTGGTTTTCAAAGGTCAGACTACATGTCCTAATATTTCCTTTTGGCCTTAATGACAATTTTATGAATTCTGTGCGTGGCTTGTTTGGGCGTCCCCCTCCAGAAAACAAAGTGAAATGTATTTCTCAACATTTGGTTAGTGACAGCCTTTGGTGAGATAAATTCATCGGGGAATAGGACGAGTGTCTGGTCACTTCCTTTTCTTTCCTGTTGATACTTTTCTTATGGAACCCACACTGCTGCACATCAGCTACTAAATGTTCCAAGGGTTCATTTAGCTACAGCCACAGCAGAAAACAGTGAAAAGGTGGTACGGTCACAGATTACATTTATTATGATGTTTCTGCTTGGATGAAAGGTGTGAGAAAATAGTCAAGTATTAAAAAAAATAATTATAATCCATCAGTCATCTTGTTCACAATGGCAAAATACGTAGAGAACAGAGGTTTGTGTTACGGTTCCTGCTTTTGGGTTGAAGACTCAGATTGCGAGAACTGAGGTAGTCTGCTTCCCCAGACTGTTGAAAGGTGATTTGCACCCCTATAAATAGAGGAATTTGATTAGTAAATAATATGAGAAATTCTCATTGTTCCTTTTCAAACTTGATTAATCTGTGTCCTGGAAGTGAAGTCTAAATAGAATCTGAACTTGCCATTAGTGGAACAGTTCTTTTCTTTGGGATAAATGATGGCCAATATCTCATGAAAGTGGGTAAGAAGTAAAACAAGTAAAAAGATTAACAGGCAAATAGACAATTAGCTGTGGTGAACTTCTGTACTTGTAAGTAAAAGGCTTTGGGGACATGGATGTTAAAAATCATCTTGTGTATTGCAGCTTTAAAGTGATGAATCTCATTTAATGTATCTGCTGTGCAAATAAATTTTGACCATAGCATGTTTGAAACAAGGCTTCCTCACTGCTGAGATAAAAATAGTTCTTCAGAGGTACTGTGAGAGCCAGGTGTGCTAATACCCCAGAAAGTCTTTAGAAGAATGGCAGAGTGATGGAGATCCCTCCCATGATTGTAGCTGTGCCTTTTTGTGGGGTCTCATGAATTTTTATGTCCTTACATTGTGGGGACCCTACATTATGTCCCACAAGACTATTCAGTTACCACTCAGTTATTCTGGCTGTAAAAATATTTGCAAAGAAAATGAAATACCAGGAAGGAACCAGTTTGGACATTTCCCCAGATGCCGTTCAAAAGGACTGTCAAGTGTTAGTTGAGAAAGAAGTCATGCACTATCGACACATGCACTGTAAACTGCCATTGGCACTGACTTGAGAAAGTCATTTGACATTATTTCAAACCATCACGATAAAGTGCTGCTTGTACTTTGGCAACTATTGATACATTTCAGAATTCCCCATCAACTTGTATCCTGACGTCTCTCCAAGGAGTTCTTAGCTAGAACTAGGGCTCTATGAAGAATGGCTTGGGGGTTGGTGGTTTTTGGGGTTTTTTTTCAGTTTAATGGCTGAACACAAAAACACTGACCCAAAGTACCTCCTAAAAAAAAAAAGTAGATGAGTTATCAGCTGAAACTGATCATTTTAGATTTTTCCTGCTGAAAAGAAATACTGAAATGTTGTTGAAGGTTGCATGAAATGTTACACTTGACCCAATGAAGAAGTGCTTCACTTTTGGACTATGTTATTGAAGAACAAGAAACCCCAAACTGTATTTGTATTAATGATGAATATGTGGGGCTTGAATAAAACTGAGAAGACTATCTAATACCTACTTCCATCGTAAACTGGAATTATATTTCATCACTGACAGAGATCTGTCAGATCTGATATTAAACGCCTCAGTCAATGCCAGTCCCAGACTCCCCAGACAACCTTATTCAGTGCTTAACTGCCCTGAAAGTCAGAAAGTGTTCCACATTAGCTGAGATAAATCTCCTGTCCAGCAAATTAGACTGATTATTTCCTCTCTTACCCTTGGTGGCCATGAGGATAATTGATCAGGGACCTCCAGCCTTTCCTCACTGGAAGGCTGTTATCACACCTATCTGTCTGAACTCCTCTTCTAGACTGAACGGTATCAAATCTTTCAGCTTTTCCTTGTAGGCTGGGTTTTCACAATTTCTGACAGCACTTTGGTCTCCTTTGAGCCTCTAGTTTCAACTTCTAATCCTGTCCTATGAAGTGATGGCATGTTTTTCCAGTTGGTGTGACCTGTAAATTTTAGGCTGGTTTCCTAAGGAAACAGGACTTCTAGTCATGTTTTACATCTGTCTGTTTATTTTTTCTATCTACTTCACTCATAATTTTTTAACCCTTCTGCCAGTTTCAAGAAAACACGAGAGTGGTCAAATATCTCTAAGATACTAAGTCTGTATATATTTCATTTGAAAAGTGGTAGGATGTAAGAGAGACAATTCATTAGAGCCCTCATTAGTGAAAAGCTACAATATGATAAAATTCTTAGCAGACACCAAGGCACCTCCATGGCAGAAAAGTGATACAAACAATCCAAAAAACACTTGGAGATTGTTCTTTATGTGATATGGGGTACACAAGCCCCCTGGGAAATGGGGTGCATTAGTTCTAACACAGTGAGTTGATGCAAGAATACATTGAATAGTCTAGCTCCCTGTCAGATACATTCATAATTTTTCTTTATTTCAAAACAAACTAGAAACATATATTTTTGGCAGACTGTTTTCCCAGCAGTTAGAATTCATCTGTGGGAGGCTTGGCTTCAGGTCAATAGAAAGCCTTAGGCACCATGCTATAGCAGATGGACATTTCAGGTTTTCCAATGGCACTGTTCCATGTTGAACCAAATCCTTCAATATTTGCAGGCACAAGGACCAGAATGCAGGTCTCTCCTCCAGAATTCCACTTTGTGAATAGTGTGATGCTTCTTCCCTCGTTCTGCTTCTCCTTCTCCTTCAGTGAATATTAAGGGAATTGGCATAAAAACACAACCATGTGGACAAAGTGACTAAAGATGCTGCTTTCCATCATGGAGGTGAAGATACTATTGTGTGATGCAAATCTGTTCATGGAAGGGGATGCAGTGAGAGGATGATCCATCAGTGAACTGTTGAAAAAAAAAAAAATACAATTTGTTCTTCTCCAGCAGATTTGTCAGAGTGGGCTTTGAGATGTTTTTCACAGACTATCAACTTTGAGCCCTCTCAAAAAACAAAACAAAACAAAACAACCTCCAAACAAACAAACAAAAAAATCATTGCATTTTACTTATTCTGTGTAAGAATCTGTAGCTTTTCCCTGTCACCAGTTGCCTATCCATTAGACTGACTGACCACATGTCCAAGGGCCCAGACACTGAATTACCCTCTGCTTCATGCTCAGAAAGTGATGCTTCAGAGTTGCTTCCTGCTGCAAGTGGGAGAGAAATTTCCACAGCCTTCAGCTACATAAACAAGTCATTTTTCTCTTCCATACAAAGCCCTTCACCCACAAACAGTTTGGTGGGGAAATACAGATTGGTGAGGAAAAAATTAACTCCTTGAATGGAGGATGTGTAGCATCCTGTTGTCCTTGCATGAGCAGTTATACAGAGGTTTGGGACATGATGGGGGAAACAAATTAACAGTGAAAGAAATTGAAATTTTCAAAGGTGTGTTCCTAACATTCCACATGCCTCCAACCACAGTTAGGTGCCTAGAAGTGGAGAGATGTATCAAAGGCAAGTTGGACTTGTCTGGGCCTTGACAGCAATGAACCTGCTCCTCCAGTTTTGTTACCATCAGCATCCAGCCAAGCAAGAATAAAGCTGCTTGGGGGATGTCCACACATGCCAAACTCACACCTCCTGTTTATAGCTGGACAAAGCCAAATGCAAGTGACAAGCTCACCGATTCCAGCGAAGATCTCAACATTTTTGGCATACTCTCAAAATAGGGTCATTCAAATCACTATCTTTAGGCAACTCTCTCTGAAAATTAGATGCTTTACACTTTCTTATTCCTACTTTCATGCTGGTTCTCAGCTGGGACATTTAATATTTCATTTCTAGCTGGAAGGATAGATTTTGTCCTTTGCAATGCCACTTGCACACATTTTCTGCAGTCTATGCATGGTATATGTGTTATGCTAAATGTATTTCTGATATTGCATGTGTTTTATATGAGAAGTGGTGGCATGCAATATTATATGAATGCCTTCTCATTTTCTTCTTGTAGCAGCATCTTGAATGTGCTTCCATGTCTGCCTTAGTAAGGCTTATCAGTCTACTAGTGAAGCGTGCCTGATGAAAGCCACACTAAGGCCATTCTGCCTGGCTCCAGTGGTTGTTGCAGGCTGTTGCAGTGGTGCAATCTTCAGTATAGCAGAGCTGAAGGTAGCTTCCACCCTTGCATTAGATGCTGAGGTGTTTGCAGCCCCAGCTGTGGCACAGTGGTGTGACTGTGAGCCAGTCCAGCTGCTGGCTACCACATACCAGATGTATTCTGCACAGGACATCGACCACTTGAAAAGTTATTGAGCTACATGAGCAAGGAAACACATAATCAGTATTCACAGTGCCAGCCCTTATCTTCCCCCAGGTTGTTATTTGAATAGTTAAGCAAACAGAAGGTGGCCTGGCTGCTCCTGTGACGGCGATTGCTCTGGCCAGGGTCCTTGGCTGGGCTGCCCAGGAGGTGCTGACAGAGCCGGAGAGCCCGAGGGAGTCGTGACAGGTCGAGGAGGAGAGAGAAGGGGGGGGTTGTCCATTTCCTCTGCTGCCTCTTTGTGCCTTGTTTTTAATGAGCTTTTGGCAACCAGAGGAGCAGATGCATAAACAAAAGCTTGCTAGCCCTGTTTGGCCAAGGCGAGACTTCGTGCCCCTCCTATTGCACAAACCATTCCCAGGGAGCGTCCACTAACACAGAGTTTCCCCTGCACTGGGGTTGTGTCAGAAAAAGGCTTCAGGGAAGCAGAAAAATAGCCCCAGATGCTGGGAACACACTGGTTTCAGGATGGAAGTTCCTGTCGAAGGGGCTCTGGGAGATGCTATGTGAGGATGGAACTGATCTGATGAAGCACGGAGTGATGCATATAGTCTGTTGCATCCTGTGTATCAGCTACCAACTCTTCTACAAATCTCCAGGTCCGATCCCACAATGGGCTGAGAACTGCTCTGTGTGGCAGGAGGATGGAACATGTGCAGTGTCTTCCACCCCCTCATTTCTTTACTGATATTGTCTGGCCAAGGCAGGGCCAGACTTTTCTGAACTAAGCCAGATTTGAAATGTCTTGATAGGGTTGCCTGTTACTTAAGTCAGGTGAGAAAGCTGAGTCAAAGGGTAGGGTAGCTTTAGAAGGCATTGCACGTTGTTTTTGAGATCTTGGGAAGTTTCCCAGATTGAAACTGTCTCTGGGGAGGGAGAAAATCCCACACCATACTCACTCAATGACATGAAAATGTTTGGCTTCCTTCACTAGCTCTCCATGGTTCAACACTGGTAGCCTCTGGTACAAGCTGAGCTCTAAAAGTCTGATGGGTAACCAAAGGCTTTGCAGAGATTACAGCTTAAAAGGCTGGATAAGAAAGCTGCCACATCACTGGAATCACTGGGGGTTTTGGTTTCGTAACCAGACGTGTGCTGTCCCATAGCTATCATGGTAGCAGTGTATTTAGAAAAATCTTTCACTTGGACTTTAAGTGACTGTCTTTCTTCAATGCTCAGGGTGATTTTTCTCTAAGAGGTTCCCCATGGCACCTTCCAGTGACAACCCACTTGAGGAAGCCCCATCAAAGCTCAGAGTAGAAAAACCAGTGTAGCCAAGCACATGTGATAGCATACATCCTGTGTTGGTAAAGTTACGTCACATCTTTTCTAGCTCTGACTTTCCCCAGACACCTATCATTTCCAATGGTTCTTGGTTATAGTTTTCACTAGACAATTAGTCCCAGCAACACAATTTATGTTATGATTCAGGTGAAAAGCCCTGCATCTGTAGAATACTCTTCAGAGTAAAGTTATTGTGCTTAAATATTTACAGGGTTGGGGCACTATTCAAGTACCTGGAGTATAAAGAAGTTATCTTCTCGTTTGCTCATTGGTATCAAAAATGTCCCTGGTACTACAGGGATGTCAATTCATACAGTGAAGCAGAAGTTCCTGCAGCGCTATTCTAGCTGACAAGATTATATTGACAACCAGGCAAAGTACTGAAGGATTGTGTCCGAAGAACAGATCTCACCGTGATCACTTAGGGAGATAAAAACACTTTGTGCTTTTGAAATGTGCACTTCCCTGTGGATGCCAAACATTCACAATGTGCAAGCTCCTCGCTGCCAGCTGCTCAGTTCAATTATGTGCACTGATCAGCCAGTTTGTGTTTGAGGGGTCAGCCCCCCTCCTCAGGACTTCCCTTCCTCAGGACACTGCAGGGGACAAGGAGGCAGGGAACACGGCAGGCCCCAAAGGGCCTGGGGAGGAATAGCATTCATCTATCTTTGCTTAGATATGCTTAGGGCAAACAGTGAGTATTTGTTCCCATAAGGCTCAGACACCAAAACAATTTTCAACAATGAAACCAACCATCCCTGTCCAAACCACCCACTTAATAGCAACAACTGTGCATGGAAACAAAGCCCAAGTGGTATTGCAGTGAGCTGTAGTTGCACTTCATCTGACTAAATTCAGAAAAGTCACTTGCTGAAATCAGTATGGTGGCATATTTTCTACAGATTGCAATTTTGGAAGCTTGTGTAGGAATGCAGAATGCGCTGAAGTGAGCTACCAATGATTTTACTGTGTTCTGTGGATCTTGTAATAACTTCATGTGAATATTTTTCAATTTACTGCTATAATTTCATTTGCTTTGTGACTTTTCCGGCTTTGGTGGAAAAAAGTTCTTGCAGGTCATCCATCCACTATCAAAATTTTTCTCTTTGTAGCAAACCCAACAAAACCAGTGTCACAGCATATAAAGTCATCAAAAGTGGTTCTTTAGCAGTAGATACCCATACCCTTTGTTCTTACCACGTATTTACCACTACTACATAAACCCTATGTGCAGCCTTATCTCAGCAAGTGTCATCTGTTCAGCTGTCACTGCCAGAGTTCCCAAAGTCACTTAGAAATACCAATGACCTGACCTGCAGTATGACGGAGGTGGGGATATTAATAAGGGCTAGCAATTTGCTGGTTAAAGAGCTCATAAGAATCGGAAGAACGCGTTTTATTTGCATGGTGCCAACTTGCTGCCTCTTGAACCACATGAGTCTTCTTTGACTTTTCATGGATTTTATTGGATCTCTGGGAAAAAATCAGTATAGAAATTTGGCTTCTCCCACTCCCTGTATCTTTCTGTGAGTAACAGGGGTGTAATATCAAAGGAAATTACACACATCTCCCAGTACAGTAAAACAGCTGGAATTGCATAGCATGCAAAATAAAATCACTGCTTCATTAACTTAGTCATTTATGGACAAGCTCACATGCAGATTTGCAGGGAAAGACAAAAATGTGGGATGTAGAAGTACATATATGTATGTATGTCTTGCTATGTATGTAGCTGTATTTCTATTATCTACTTATTTATATATCTGTCTCTCTATGTAGATGTATTTATTTCCCCCAGAGGTTTTATGGTTACGTGTATGGATAAAGCATTAATAACCATGTGTTTGTTTTGCCCAAAGGACTACCTCATGAACTTCCTCAACAGTCACTTGTTAATAGTTTTGAATAAAAGGTATCGTTCCAGCTGCGGGGTATGTTTTTGGGAAAAATCAAACCTTTGGTGTGAGAGGGGAATGGTTACTGCCGCCGGGTGGCATCCCACAGAGAGCGGGATGGGGCTGTTGGGGGTCAGAAGAGTGGCTTTCACAGGCAGCTGTTGGGTCCCAGTAGATGTTATGTGTCCAGTTGGGCTGGTGGGTACCTGCTACATGATTTGGGGACTCCCACGTTATGAACTCAGCACTGATACAACCAGACACTTCAGATTTGGCTGGATGAAGGCCTCTGCTTGAGGCCCTGCTGCCGCCAAGCAGGGAGGGCTGCTCCCGCGTCCCCGTCCAAACCGGAGCATCCCCGGCGGGCTCCGCCGCGGGGCCCTGGGGAAGGGCAGAGAGGGCGTGGCCAATGATGACGGGCGTGGTCTCCGCGACAAGCCCCGCCCTCTGGCACAAGAGGGGCGGTGCTGCTCGCCAGGGTCCCGCATCCCTGCCGTGCGGCGCGGAGCGGCTCGGCTCCGCTCGGCTCGGCGCGGCGCGGCACAGCACGGCACGGCACAGCTCGGCTGCCGGCCCGACGGCGCCGTCGGGCAGAGGCTTCGTTTCGCGTTCCGCAACGCCCGGCGGCGGCGGGATGGAGCTCGGTGCGGCGCGGCTGCTGGCGGTTCTGCTGTGCCTGGCTCCCGGTAAGCCCTCGGGGAGCACTGGACGCCCCGGGTCTGGCCTGTCGGGGAGCCACTGGGTGCCGGCAGACCCACGGGGCGCCGAGAAGAGGGTGTGCGGGGATGATCGTGTGCGGGGAATGGCGCAGGTGCGGGTTCCCCTTGGGATTGTGAGGGCTGGTAGAGGGGGAGAGGCAGGGCAAGCCCCTGGGTGGGACAGGACGCCCAACGCTGCGGGATTGCTGTGCTTTCCTGTCCTGTCTTCCTCTGTCTTCTCCTCTCCTCCCCGGTCCACCTGTCTGGCCGGCCAGTGCTGGCCTGTCGGAGAGGGCTGCCTGCCATGTCACAGTGTCCTGCTCTCTTGGCTTCGACATCAGCCGTGGTTTCCAAGAGCAAAATGTCCCTGGAGCCAAAGCGGGAAACTCGTCATTGACGAAGAACCTGCTCGAGATGTCAGTGATTAAAACGTGGGGAAGTACTAGGGAAATAGGGAAGGTCCCGGTCTGGCCACACTTTCTTGTTGCCCGTTGTAGCTGGCCAAACTATCCTTCTTGGGGCTGCTGGCTCATCCAGTGGAGCAAGGATTCCTGACAGTGATGGGAGCAGCCAGAGCAGACTGAAAATCTCTCCCTGTGGTACTCACAAGTGTGCAAGCTGGGCTGTTGCCTCAGAGCAGGCACTGGCACCCAGATCACAGCCCTCACAAGTGCCGGTGGCTTGGGTTGGGTGTGATGCGAGACCTTGTGCAAATAAAGCCTGGTAGTAGTAGAATTTTACCTAACTGCCTAAGAGGAAAGAGATAACCTTAGAAAGTCATGGGATAAAATAAATTCATGGGATGTCAAATATGTGAAAAACTGCAAGATAGTTTTTTTTACATAACTCATTGATCAGCAGTCTTGAAGAACACAAGTATATTCAATTTATTATAAGAAAAATTAGTAATCCCTTTCCCCAGGGAGTGAGATCATCAGATGAAGGTTCACTTTGTTTCAATGTCCCACATCCTCTTGTTAGACCTTGAAGTTGGCAATGCAAGAAAACAGGAACTCCACCCTGGCTGGCTGAATTGTAGTGCTCTGCAGCTAACTCCTGACCATCTGCCTTTGCTTCCTGTTATGACAGAGTTTTTGAACTTTCTGAGATGTATGAAAAGTCATTATTTATCCTTCACTGCTAAGTAGGTGATGTGAAAGTGTCCACTTAAAATATGCTGGATATTCCTGTATATAAAGCTTTTCTGACTGAGTAGCATTTACTTTGATCATTGGGTTGATTTGAGGGCTTTTATACATGTTCTTTCAGGTTTATTTATTTCTCTGGATCAGCCAACCCTTAGTATCCAAAAGGACGTCCTCACAATAACGGCAAATGACACTCTAAATATTACTTGCAGGTAAGGATAAATCTGTCCAACATGATTTTGATGGGGGGAATTCATGTAGTTTTTGTACAGAATCACAGGTGATTCAGTCTCTCTCCCATCATCGCTTCTATTTCTCCCCACTTTCTTTGTGCCCCCCATCTCAATTTTCTCCCAACAGACTTTAGAATCTATCTTAGACGCTTGCAGCAAGGGAGAGCTGGGGAGAGCAGGGTGGCTGGGAGGACAAAGTGTCAGCCCATAGAGCACACTGGTGAGCCATGCTCTTGATGGTCCCTTTTGGCTGTGCCACTTAGATTCAGCAGAACGTAAATCTCAAGTAACTTCCTTACAGGTATTAACAGTCAGTTGATTGAGGTAGAGATGGCATCATGCCTACATGCCTACATGGCATGATGTGATGGGATGAAGCTGGTTCTTCTCCATCGCCATAGTGACTCTCAAGGGGCTGGAGTTCCTCACCTTGGCATCAGTACTGGTGCCCATCACGTGCTTATGCTCCTCTAACATTTGCTTTCCCAGCGGTCAGAGACCGCTGGAGTGGTCCTGGCCAAGCAACCAGAGCAGTGCTGAGAAGCGTATCTCTGTGACAGACTGCAACGATGGCCCCTACTGCAAGAGACTTACTCTGGTCAAAGTCATTGGCAATGACACAGGGGACTACAGATGCCTTTACAGGGACAAGCAGGCAGCTACAACCATTTATGTCTATGTTCAAGGTAAGTGCTTACACAGCTCTTAGGTGGCTCTTCTTCTAGCCTCAAGAGAAAATATCAACAACCCCCAGAAACTTCCATATGTTTGCTGACTGTGATGATAAAATCTATTTAGGCTGTAAGAGCTAAGTTTTCAAGCTCAAGCCGTCAGTTTGGTTGGTAGCAACGCAGCTGAGCATCTCAGAAACTGCAAAGCCTCCAGTTACACACTCAGATTAAGTGCATTCATTGAGGCATCTGGTTTTTTGCACTGATAGCTGAATACTCATTTTCTTATGCGCCCTCTTGCCTTTTTATTGTTAACTTATAGTTACCATTTTGAAAAATGAGATATTATTATGTACATGGGTTAGCTTGTTTTATAAGATCATGAATTTAGTTGTGTTTTTTCTTTATTTTTTTTAGTCTGGCTTTGAAAAGGATGCTGCCATTGGGGGAGTCAATGTAGCATGTCAATACTTTTAACTGATATTTCCTGTAATACTTAGGCAAGGAAAGTCACACTAGGGTAAATCAGACTTTTGTCGGCACAAAGACTGAGATGGCAGGAAGCACACTGCTGCTAACTGTTTGACAATAACGATATTGCAAAGTTGGGGTCTATCAAAATATGTACCCCCTATTTAGTCTCATCATTTAAATGTTTTACCACATTAAAAAGAAAAAGAGCAAAACTGATTTGAGAAGAAATAGACAGGGAAAGAACAAAATTGGAAATGTTTGCTTCATAATCACGTGACAAATAATATCCATTTACCAATTGAATATTCTTCTAGATTACAGATCTCCATTTGTGACTTCAGTTAGTGATCAACTTGGCATTGTATACATCACTAAGAATAAAACCGTGGTAGTCCCGTGCCTTGGAACTGTATCAAATCTCAATGTATCTCTACACGCGGTAAGGAAAAAGCCCCTTATTATTTTAAGAGTTAGTTGAAATCACTGTGACACTGCTTGAAGTATAGATACATTTCTTAAAAACATCTTTCAGTCCTTGGGAATTTTACAGCCTGTGATTACAAGGTGAGTGCTGTAAATGTGCTCATCCATGATCCTGCATGCTGAGTGCAGAGCGATTGCCTATGAAAGGGAGTTTGCCTGAGCTAGGATGTTAAAACTGTGACTCTGAGATCATGGAAAATGTTGGACTTGAAATTCAGGGTGGTTTGAGTTTTGAAATCTGACTATGTATTTTATCAATATTTCAAACAGAAATATCCAGAAAAGATTTTTGTTCCTGATGGTAAATCAATTTCATGGAATAATAAAAAAGGCTTCACTATACCCAGTCATTTAATCAACTATGCGGGCATGGTCTTCTGTGAAGCTAAAATAGATGATGAAAGCTACCAGTCTGTGATATACATAGTTGCAGTTGTAGGTAAGCTGAAATTTTTTTCTCTTTTTTTTTTTTTTTCTATAGCCAATGTTATCTTGTTCCCTACAACATACTGAACCAATTACATTTAGTTGGACTCTACTTTATTCAATACTGACAATGCAGCTAATGCAAAATGGATGTTGTGATATATGTTACTTTTCGTTTAAATGCAATGTATTGTTCTCTTTCTGGTTCATCACTGGGATAAGTGCTTCTATTTTTAGTGTTTTACATAGAAGCCAGGGATTTTTATTTTTTTTTCCCTGACAATACAAGCCTTTTTCCTAAAATCACTCCATTCTGTACCTTATTTGCTTTTTTTTATGATTTTATCCAAGTCATAGAAGAAGGGGACTAGAGGCAGGCATCCCCATCGTCATCATATGGAAAGGAATTGCTCCGAGGGGTACCAAGGGAATGGGAGATCTGAAAGTCATACTAGGAACTAGGTTGTCCTGTCTCCTTCAGACCTATGCTCTGACTCTCACAGGGATTTATGGTGTCCTGGTCTGTTTTGTCAGTTGTTCATCAAAACTCAGAAATAACGTGATGAATCTGTAGAGGCTCAAGCCCAAGCTGAAATTGCAGCTTTTCTCCTTTGACTGAGGATATAGTGACCACTTCAAATGGCCAGATGGCACCAAGACAGTCTTACTTTGCTTGGCAGGAAGGCATAGCAGTCCTCAACCTTTTACTCTGTGCAGCAGGCTCTTGCTTCTTCTCCGAATTGATGAGTCCTCACTCTGATTTGGAGCACATAGAGAATTTCTGCATTCAGAATATTTTCTTTTGGAGTATTTTAAATATTTTATTGCACAAAATAAACTCTAGATAATTTTGCCAATGCCAAACTGTTATTTTTAATAAAGTTCCCATTTACTGATGGAGTGGGGGATATATCTCCTTTAGTTTCAGGTCTCACATGAGTAAGGTGTCTAAGGCAGAGGAACTGTGTGTGTCACTGTCTCCTGCCTGCTTCCACCACTGGGGGGGCTCTGATCAAGTGCATACATCCTGATGTGCCACTGTCTGACACAGCTCTCAAATGGGAAGTGCTCAAGGACAGGCATATCCCTTCCCTCCAGACTCCTTTGTACGCATCATGCTCCACTGGGGGGGCCTCTCTGTAGCTGGGTTTTTGGTGGGAGTTTTGGTGAATTCACCTGAGAAATTTGGTGCCAAGTGCCGTAAAGAAACCTCTTCTTACCCCAATGTTTTGGGTGTGCTTTTTTCTTCCTCTAGGATACCGAATTTATGACCTGACGATGAACCCACATCACCAAGTAGAGATGGCTGTGGGAGAAAAACTTGTTCTCAATTGCACTGTAAGGACAGAACTGAATGTAGGAATTGATTTTAAATGGGACTACCCTTCCATCAAGGTAAATCCGTCATAACTTAAAGCTGCCAATGAAATTCGATTTAGGGATAATGTCACTCCCCTTTTTATAATATTGGCAAAGCAGATGATAATACACAAAGAAATTGCTAGTATATACAGGTGTGCGAAGGCTGACGGGAGGAATAACAATAAAATTCCCAAACACTTCTGTCTTTTGTCTATTACAGGAAAAACGTGCCACAATAAGGGATTTAAAAACCACTTCAGGAGAAGTAAAGAAGTTTGTAAGCACTCTTACCATTGACAGTGTGTCCTTAAGTGACAAAGGTCGATATACTTGTGCAGCATCCAGTGGTCGTATGAACATGAAAAACAGCAGTTACTTCATTATCCATGGTATGATGTATTCCCATTCAGTTTGGATGATTGTTTCAAGTTTGAGATTTATTACTGGAGTGCAGAAGGCATCTCGGTGATGAATCAAATGACAGAGTGAACCAAACTGCAGCAACACTATTTCTCTTGCACCCACTATAGGATTATTTTTATACCATAAACTTAGCTAATGATTAGATTTTAAATGATGGTGTATGTTACTGAAAACTGTAGAATCCCATAGGAAAATGAGCAGTAAAATAAACTGAGGTAAGCCTCTGGTCCTCTTCTGTGTTGACCTCCTTGAGGTTCTGTAAACCTGAATTTGTGTAAGATGGCTTTGTATGAGGACTGCCTGTTCTCACTCCAGGTGAGTTTAGACTACATTCTGGTGGCTCTGTGGGACAAGAGTCTGGGTCATCATGAATGAAGCTAGGAAAATAAAGCTTTCAGCTTTTACATTATGAATAGATGAATCAAATGGAGATTTGGTTGTACGGAAATGATGCAAAGGAAACAGCTTTGGCTAAGTGCATAGCTAAGTACGAGGCCACATCCTTTAGCCTTTTCTCAAGCCCTTCTTGGGCACAGCCCCAGCAGCCCCACTGGCTTATTTCTAGAAAAAAAATGCCAGCATGAGAATGGCCCAGACAAAATATTTTATATTTTGAAGGAGACTGGTTTTCCTGAGGTCTGATTTCAGGAGTCAGAATACTAATGGCACTTTTTTTTTTTTTTTTTTTTTTTTTTTTTTTAAAATTCAAAATTATTATGTGGCACAGAGGTTCAAGATAGAATCAATTTTCTCCTGGTTTCTTTTTTCTGCTCTTCAAGCGCCAAAAAAGATCATGTGCTATACTGAGTGTACCAGATACTAAATCTTAGTCAAAAGGGTAATCACTGTCTTAGTCTGAAGGCAAGTTTATAATTTATACCAAGTAATGTAAATAATTTCAAAGTATTCCATGGCTGCAATGGTTCAAATATGTACTTGAGAAGAGGCTGAAATTGTCTAACTTTATCACACTGTAGTTTTGAGTGCTATTAGTTCCTAGAATGAGTAGATAGAGCCAGTTTTATGATATATACATTTATATATAATATGCGTGTGTGTAAATATATGCACAAACACGGCACTAGATCTGGAAGTTGGCACACCATCCTGAGAGCTGAGTCTTGTCTCTGCTTTCCAGAGCTCCTTGGCAGAAGAACTGGTCTGTTCCTCTGTGTGAGGGAAAGGACTGGGTTTTCATGGTGGATCCATCTCTCCAGAGCCCAGTTTGGGGCCAACCATGCTTTATCAGTGGCATCCTGTCACTGGTCCCTATTTGTCATCTACTGCTAAACGCTAACCCAAATTGAGGGCACTTACAGTTTTGTCCATGTGGAAAGACCAATTAGTTTGTTTGTCTGATTATTTATTTATTTGTTTGTTTTGCAGAAAGTCCTTTCATTCATCTGGAGAGAATGGAAAATGTGGTTGAGACAAGGCTAGGTGATACAGTCAAAATTCCCATCAAGTTTAAGGGATATCCTCCACCAGATGCAAAATGGTAAGAATCAGGACATAATATGTTTGAAAACCTGAGCTATTCTTAGTCAAGGTAAATCTCTAAAGTATTCAAATATTTACTCCAGGTATAAAAATGGGAAAGCTATCAATGCAAATCATACAGTTAAACTTGGTTACACATTAGTGATCACTGAGGCAACTGAAAAGGATGCTGGGAATTACACTGTTGTCCTTACAAACCCTACTAACAAGATGCAAAAGAGACATACGTTTACCCTGCTTGTGAATGGTAAGTGGCATACTAAAGGGGTACTTTTCTTTCACATGTGCATGTGGTGTATTACCATTTTTAGGATTAAGTTAATCCCAGAGCTATGAAGATTTAAGTGGGTGTGTTGACTGGGAGAAAAGCACTTGAACCTCAGCCCTGGGAGGGCAGAGGTGGCCTGACTCTCCTGGCTTCAGGATGTGCTGGTCAAGAAGCTGCAGGCTCCTGGTGTTGTTGTTGTGATGATATTTTGTGTGTGGGTTTTTTTCTGTTTTCTGTATATTATTTTTTGCTTCTGCATCCTGCTCTTTTCCTGCCCTTCTTGCTGGACGTGCTACTGGAATCCTCCTCCACCCCACTTCATCCTGGCCCTGTCCCACCTCACCCATCCTTCCTGCTCCACAGAAACTATCCCTCCTCTTCTATCCTGCCCTGTGCAACCCTCCTCCTCCTCTTCCTTCTCCTCCTCTTCTCTGCTCCTCAGGAAACAGCTTAGCCTCCACACTTTGAAGAGAGCAGGTCTTGGAAAGGGCAGCGAGGCTACATGCAGTGGGATCAGGACAGGGGAATAATATGTATTTAATGGTTGGGCATGGTGGTGGGAGTCTGAGGGCTGCATTTTAAACCAGAAGCTAATGAAAGGACATTTTATAGATGATCCTGAGCATTGCATCTTGAGATCCTGATCCTCAAGGTGTTGGGCAGGTTCACCTCTTCCCAACATGTCCTTGGAGATGTGCGGGCATTGCACTTGGATGTGGGACATGGCATGATTTAGTTGCTGTGGGTCTAATGCGTGCACGTGGTGCTGCTTGGGAGCCATTAGCGGGAGGTGTAACCTGCTGCTCTCTCCTCCAGTTCCCCCCCAGATTGGTGAGAATGCGCTGCTGGCTCCCGTTGACTCCTACAAGTACGGCTCAACACAGGCACTCACCTGCACTGTCTACGCTGTCCCACCGCCCACCACCATTGTCTGGCACTGGCAGCTGGAGGAGGAGTGCACTTTCAGCCCCCAGTGAGTGCTAAGCCCTTGCTGCATTCTGTGGCTTATATAGCTCTTGAGGGATGTTTGGGTTGGATTTTTTTTCTCAGGTGCATCCCTCGCCCAGGCTGGTTATTGAGGGCAAACCCAACTGCCAGTGAAGAAAAGGTTGTTGTACTTAACAGGCAGATTGTAGCAGGCAGGCTCTGCCGGGGTCATTGTTGCTGGCAGTGGCAAGGGCCACTTTCAGTGAGGAGCTGACAGCGCCTGCATGTTGCTGTCGTGCTTTCTCGAAGGGTATTGTGACCTGCGTAGGGTTTCAAACACAGCTATCTGTGTGCCCTCCCGTCAGATCTCCCTGGGGGCTGCAGGCCTGAAACTTCATCCCAAACAGAGGAAATTTGCTATTTATGCTAATTGCAGATCCTTGTGGTGGTTTTTTTTCTTATGCTCAAGTGCTGAGTGTGACAGTGCTCCTTATCTGTGTGAAAGTGTATCTTGGAGGAAGTGCACTGATTGATGTTGGGGAATGATAGAGAGAGTGCCTTACTGAGATTCACACAGCTTCCCTTATCTGGGCCTGCCATAAGCCCAGATTTCCTTTAAAAAAAAAAAAAAAAGAACAAAAACAGCCAGAAAAAAAAATGCATTCTTCTTTCCTGTTGTTGTTTTTAAAATGATTTCCACTAGTTTCTTCCTTTGGTGCCTGGTTGTTTCCTACACAATTGCTACTGTCTTCAAGAAATTCTTGTAGGGAGTTCAGTGATTTCTATGTCTCTCTGTCTTCCTTTGAACTAAATTAACTTGAATCATCCATTTATGAATGGAGATTTGTTCCCAGAATAGCTGCTTCCCTCAAGCATCCCAACCAGGCCGACACAGGCAGATTAATTAGGAAATTCACCTTTAGGCTTGGGGGTTCCTTATTTTAGAGCACAAAGGTCTCAGAAGGTTACAGGGTGCAGTTTAATAGAAATGTTTCAAAAAATGTGTTCTTCACTCCCAGATGCAGGCTGTGGCTGGTGATGCATCAGACTTATGCATATTATAAAGAGAACATAAACCCACTCTCTTGAAGGGCATCTTATCTAATGCATCTGTCTCTACTTATACCTCAGGAAAGTTCGCTCAGGAGCCAATCCGTATGCATGCAGGAAATGGAAAGTGATCTCGGAGAGAAAGGGTGGGAATCAGGTTGAAATTAAGCACCGAGTTGTTACTATTGCTGGGAAAATAAAGGTGAGCAGATTTTCTTTTCTGTTGGTTGGGGTTGATTAGCAACCTGTTCACGTATCTGGAAATATATCACTAAGAGATGAGACTCTTTTCACCTGTCATTAAACTTGGGTATCTAACTCTCAGCTAGTTGTGCAAGCTCCTGCTGAAGCCAATAGGCTAAGATACACACTTTCAAGTCCTTTAGACACTGACCCAAAGTGAATCTCCAGTGATGAACATAACTTAGATTTCAGTGCTTACCTTTCTGCAGTCTGAAGTTAGTTGAGTTAAACTTGCCAATTAACTATAATAGTGAGAAGCTGGAGAGACTGAAGAGCAGAGAAAGTTGTGGGTGCAACATTTATTAACACATATACCAAAGTCTGCCTTCTGGCAGGCTGCTTTTTCTTGTCTTCTTTTGCCTGATTGGTACACACTTAAGGACAAAAATGTAAGTACCAGGTTGGGACTGTGCTCCTGCCATGCTTTGACAGGATTTTTGATTGTGCAGATATCTGCAGAGCACGTGCTGAGTTGTTGGGGTGGTCAGGCTCACATATGTACTTTAGCACTGACATGGTATGAAATTGCTGTTTTGTTGGGGTTTTTTTTAGACTGTGAGCACCCTCATGATTCAAGCAGCGAATGTATCTGCTTTGTATAGATGTATGGCTACGAACAGAGCTGGGTCAAGTGAGAGAGTTATCTCCTTTCATGTGTCCAGTAAGTATACACTGTTGAGCACAGCCATTTTAAATTAATTTTATTTCATCTGTTTCACTAATGATAGGCACTTCAATACTGATGCCTGATTCCTTTGAATATTTATAAAATCCTTTAATCTTTTAGGATTTTAGATATACCTATAAGGTTTTCCTAAGGCAGCCTTTAAAGTCACCACCTAACTTCAACCAAGGGATTAGTTCTGCTGGTGTTAGTATGTTGGTGGTCCCACAGAAATGATGCAAATGGGCACTGTTGTCCCAGGAATGCTTGCTTTTGGGCTTTTGCAGTCACTTAAAAGAGCTACAAAGAAATTATGGTAGTGTCACAAAACGAGTAAAAATGTGCTTTAACAGCTAGGGCTAACATTTTCAAAAACAGTGGCAAAGAGCTTCTGTCTTCTTGAAAATCAGTCTCCATATTCACATATAATCCAAATATAAAAATATCTGTAAAATAATGCTAAGAATCATTAGGTTCTCTAAATTTCTACAGGAAGAAGAATGGTATTCATTACACAGGCCTTCCTTTGATCCATTTTAAATGTATTACTTTTGATGAGTTTGTGCTCTTTAGATAATTGATTGACTGTTTTTTTCAGTGCTTTTTTTTCCGCATTTACAACTGGAGGGGGTTAAGGTTGTATTTGTAAATTGGCTTCTTCAAGTTAATGTTGGCAATGAAATGTGGAACCTAATAGGAATTTCTGTTATTTTTTTAACTTGTAGGGGGTCTTGAAATTAATCTCCAGCCTCGGAGTCAGCTCACAGAGAAGGATAACATGTCCTTGCAATGCACGGCAGACAAATTAACCTTTGAGAAGCTGTCGTGGTACAAACTCAGTGCTCATGCTTCGCAGACTCCCTTTGGAGGGCTGCCCATGCCTGTGTGCAAGAACCTCAATGCTCTCCAGAAGCTGAATGCGACGGTTTCAAATACCAATGGTGAAAATGTCACGTTAGAGCTCATCCTCCGTAACATTTCCCTCCAGGATGGAGGGGACTATGTTTGTATTGCTCAGGACAAAAAGGCTAAAACACAGCACTGCCTGGTGAAGCACCTCACTGTTCAAGGTACAGATCTCTGTGAACGAAAATGAGAGATTGTGTATGAAAAAACCTGCAGTTTGGCTTTCACACAAATAATGGCATGTGTCTAGCTCAATAACTTCTCAGTTTTGCTTTTCAAAACACATTTTCCCTCTAGCTGTATATCCATGCGTGTATTCATAGCATTTTTGCTACTGCTTTGTGTTACTGACCGGAGTTTGAAGGGGTGTCTATAGTTTAAAACTGTTGTGAAGCGATGCTGTTGTTCAGGCACAAGCTATGCAAGCTGATAATCAATCAGCTTTTCACACAAATAGTGATGCCTTTGTTTTGGGAGCTAGATGTCTAGGCTGATTAAGCAGATTTGGGAAAATACCTACACATGTTCAGGAGCTGCCCTGAATGGGTATTTGATGAACCAGCAGTATCAGACTTCTTGTAATGACCCTGGAAATAGAAATGTGAGGGAAGCAGTTTTTCACCTATTCCCACCTCCCTTAGCTGCCTGAGAAGTTACAAATTAAACCATCTGAAGCAGGTTACATCAGTACAGCTAAAATGTTCTTGGCTATCATGATTTTTTCATGTCATGTGGAAGCTTAACTGTGACCTTAACATGAACACTGTAGATGTTGGTGTTATAAAAGGATCTGAGAGTTTGCTACTAGGCCATCAAGCATAACTACATTACCACAGAAATGGATATTTTTTTAATGATCAGTAATTTTGCTGCATTTTGAAACCAACAGAGCCCATGGCACCCACACTCATAGGAAATCTGGAAAATCAAACAACAAACATTGGTGAAACCATAGAAGTGTCATGCACAGCGAATGGCATTCCTCCTCCAAACATCATGTGGTTTAAAAATAACGAAACCCTTGTTGAAGATTCAGGTGAGGATTGCTCCTTTGCTATGAATTTTCAGTGACTTAAGGGCTTTCTTTCATGGGACTCACTGCTGATTTTCACCAGGAAAAATTTAAAGTTCAATTTTTAATTTTTGACAAAGTGGAATAAAAATAGCAGAACTAAGAATCATGTTTTTTTCCAGGTATTGTTTTGAAAGATGGAAACAAAACACTAACTATACGTCGAGTGAGGAAAGAAGATGGAGGGCTGTACACCTGCCTTGCCTGCAATGTCCTTGGATGCAGAAAAGCAGTGGCTTTTTTTTCAGTGGAAGGTCAGTGTTAGCTTATTCCCAGATCGTGCATGAAATCTTTATAATCACTGAAAGAAAAATCTACAGGTTATCCTGATTAAAGAGCTGGAAATACACCATGAGCTTTGTGAAAAGTCTTGACCATTCCTATCAAGCTCAAACTGGGTGCTGTCATGGCCATCACAATCCCGACTGTTGAGTTGTTGAGTTGTTTAGTGCTTTTCAACAAAAGCTCAATCTATCTTACCTGTGTTTGCAAAGAAAACTCTGCCAGTCTATATTACGTGCAAACTATGGAAGAGAGCCTGCCTAAACCTGCAGATATTCTGGGGCATCTCTATTGTCTTGCTAACATAAATTTCATACTATGTTTTTTAAGAACTGTAACTTTTTACATTGTGTGACTGCTGTCACAGCACCTGAGAAAAATAGAGTGAAGACTGCAGTCTGTTGTGATTGCCATCCCATTTCAGTGATAGGAACAGGTAGAAGTTTTGGGTTCTGCATCTCCAGCCTTAGTCCACCAAGCTCTGAAAGTAGTGCTGTGAGACCCATCTCTCACTTGTTCCAATCCTATCGTGGCACACCAAAATGCAATTCACAGTGATGAATAATAAATCCTAAGAAGTTAGTCTGCAGTCTGAGTAGCTGGAACCATGATGAACTTTCCACCAAGAGTTGCAATGCGAATCTTTGAATAAAAGCTTCTTTCCATTGATATTAGAACATTTGCAAAATTTAGTCACTGAATCCTTCACAAACTTCTGTCTTATATGTCAGGGTGATTGTCTGATCTGTTCTGTTAAGGTAATTAAAGCGGTACCCTGTTATTCTTACAGGTCCCATTAGGAAATTAGGACATTGGGCAATATGTTTACGTGGGGTAGAAATTATCTGCAGCTGACATCAACGTAGATTTCAGCTGATGTGGTAAATATAGCTGGGACCTGTCCATGAAAGTTGAAAATCTTCCTGGGACATACTGTTTGACTCCAAGAAATTTATAGTGCATCTCACCAGGGTCATGCAGTGAAGTGTGCTGTTGCGTAGGAAAGTCTGTATGGTGCAAAGGATGAAATCTGGGAGCATGATGTGGCGAATGGGAGCTGAAGAAGAGAGCTGTTCCTGCACCTTAATCGATGCTCAAGTGGTATCTTCTGAAGACTATTTTGCTGGAAAAGGGATGTTGCAAATAGACCTTGTTTTCATGTAGTCTTGTAGAACCGCGTTGTTTCATGCCCCAGCTGAAGCATGTAAAGAGACAAGAGAGAGATTGTTCTCTAGGTCATTCTCGTGGCACTTTATTTATTATAAAAGTAATTCATTTTGAGTATTCTAAAACAATGTTTTATTTTTAAAATGTGAGATTTTACTTGTTTATATTTGCCAAGGGTCCAGATACTGTCCTTGGAACAAAGCTGATGCTAAGAAATTGGGTGGTGTGTAAAACAGCACAAAATTAAGCACAATATTCCAACATAAAAAAAAAAAAGGGGCGTTTTGTTTTGTTTTGCTTTCGTTTCCTTGCTTCATGTTGCACTTTTAAAACGAACCTTCAGAACAAGGACCACTATTCTCTACTTTAATGAATGAACAAAACCAATATTCTTCCAACTATCACTCAGATATTCATTTATTTCTTCCCAGGCGCTGAAGAGAAAACAAATCTGGAGCTCATTATCCTCGTTGGCACTGCAGTGATTGCCATGTTCTTCTGGTTGCTTCTTGTAATCATCCTCCGGACCGTTAAGCGGGTAATGAAAAAATTTTCATACCATCCTATCAGCCCTGGTCTTGCATGACAAATGAGACCTGACTTGAGGCCTTTTGTGTTGTTTCTTTCTATTGTTCTTAAATCAACAGACACATTTTTTCTCTCCATGCCATAACATTCTTTCCTGGAACTGGGGGCACAGAAATTTGTTTTTAATTGAACAGGCCCTCGCAGGAGAAAAAATGTTTCAGCTGGTTTTGTTTATTAAAAAAGAAAAAAAATAAGTGCAAGTAATTAACAATGATCACACTCATGATGACACGATGTAGGGAAACGGTAGCGTGGCATTTCTGGGAACCAGTGAAACACTACAAAGTGAGAAAATGGCACTCTGCCTGCACATCGCCAGCAAAAAATCTGTGCAACTACAACTAATACCATTTTCCAGGCCAATGGAGGGGACATGAAGACTGGTTACTTGTCAATCATCATGGATCCTGATGAAGTCCCTATAGATGAGCACTGTGAACGGCTCCCATATGACGCCAGCAAGTGGGAGTTTCCCAGAGACCGGCTAAAGCTAGGTGTGTCTTCATTGCATGAGCCGTTCGGTGATACAGCAGCCAGCCCTGTGCTGGAGGGTGTTTCAAGGTCCTGGCTTGCCATGGGGCTGCCTTGATGCAGAACTTCTACGTGAACTCTATTGTCCCATAGGATATAATGCATGCTCTTCCCATTATCAACCCTGTTAATTTCTGATACATAAACTCAGTTTAGAGTTGCTGTTTATTCTGCACCTTTTGCCCACTTTGTCCAGGCAAACAATTCAAAGTATGTTCATATTCTCACTTCAAGGTAAACCTCTTGGGCGTGGAGCTTTTGGCCAGGTCATTGAAGCAGATGCGTTTGGGATCGACAAAACTGCTACCTGCAAAACAGTGGCAGTCAAAATGCTTAAAGGTAAAAATGATAACTAAAACTTCATCTTGAATCCCCAATATAAGGAAAATTGCCAATACTATATCCAGTAGATAGAATAAATAAAAAAGTTTTGTAGCAATGGTGCATACAAGTTTAGCTTAACAGTTGGTGTCATGAAGCAGTGATTAGGGAAAGTACGTGACTTTTCCTCATCAGTAATTGGAGCAATGTGACTGTGGTTTCTTAGCCTTTGCATTATAGATATTCTCAGGTTCAGAATATAAACTTGCTCCTGCAAGCAATTTGCACGTGTCCATTTATGCCTTATGCTGCCTGTTAGGGAGCTTTCTGCAAGTCTCAGACAATGGATTAGGCACACTCCAAAATGAGTCATAGTTTTGAACATCTTTCTCCTCACTTTAAATCATATTACAGTGTCTTGCATTTGCCACAAAAAAAAAAAGTTGAAAGCTGCAGTTCCCATTCACATTATTTCTGAAGAGGACGCAGATGGGGCAGCAAAAGAGGGTTGCATCCCACCCTGTGCTGTACTGGAGGAAGGGTGGGAAAGCTGAGGAATTTCTGACAGAAGAGCGTGAGCAGTCGTAAGCGCAGGCAAAGACCTGTGGCAGATGCATTGCAATGTGATGAGCACACAGTAATGACAATAAAAATTGGAAAGCCCTGGGTCTCCAGCTTCCCAGTGCTCAGGCAGCTGCCTCCTCTGTCCCTCTTTCCCCACTGCTTCAGCTCTTTTCTCATCCCTGTTGGATGAGGACACCAGGCATATCTCTAGGCTTTTGGTGAGGCATGTTTGTCCCTGGCTCTGTCTTTACAGTCTGTGGTCCTATTGGACCCTTAGTGTGGACCCTAGTAATGGCTATGGGACAGTGTTTCTAGCCTTTCTTGTCTGAGAAGGTCAAGTGTCAGAGTACAAACTGCTCAAAACGTCTGTAGAAAAAAAAAGATGTCTGTTAATCTGGGTTGTTTGTGTCCCTGTCGTGATGTACTCCCCTTGGCAAACTTTGGAAAATGTTTAAAAGCAGAGCAAAACCAACACTGCCATGCATGTGCCTAGCTTTGATCAGTGTCCTGTGGCATAGCTGACCCAGGCTACCAACCAAGAAGACTTCTCACTAGGTGGGCTGGAAAAATAACAGACCAGAAGTCAGAGAAGAGGAATATCTTTCTTTCTGTCTGTGATGCTCCTGATCCCTGTTGGTTTACTTCTGCAGAGGGTGCAACCCATAGTGAGCACAGAGCACTTATGTCAGAACTGAAGATCCTCATTCATATTGGCCATCATCTCAATGTTGTCAATTTACTTGGAGCCTGCACGAAGCCAGGAGGTGAGTGACTTCTCAGTGGGTGGGAAGGTGCTACAGAAAACCCTATTTCTGCCATTTCTGCTTCATAGAAAACTGAGTTTCAAAATTAAGGGTTGGAAGAAATAGTCTTCCTTTAAAAAAAAAAAAATCTGATAGAAGTTAATAGAACCAGAGGTGGAATAAGGGTTCAGAAGCCCTGAGTTCTACATCCAGCTCCATCCCTTAATTGTTCTATCACTTTACTTTTCTGTATCTCAGATCCATTTTTATAACTGACACCCATGTGTAACAGATTTGAGGTCTGAGTCTAGTACCAGATTTAATAAGTTGGTCTTGTTCATGTCACCAACTACAGTGCAACTGAAAGTTGTGACTTCCCTCCCTGGCTTTGGATGGTCTGTGGGTGCCTCTGTGTGTGTGTGTGTAGGAGGGGAGATTGCAGCTCTGGGTGGATGAACCTATTTTGCTTTATAATTAGGAACAGATGTTTTGTTCAACAAATCTAGCACTGCACACTAATTTGGAAGAAATTCAGTGTAAAGAAACTCAGTAATAATTTTTCAGGGAAGCTGACTTGTTGGATTACTGTGGGATCAGAATTTAATTTGTAAAGTTCCATGACAGAAGTGCAGTAGTTGAGGGAAACATAATCCATAGATAGTTCTTTCCTTGTTTATTTCATAATAAAATAGAGATGGCCAGTATCTGGAAGCTAGGATAAAAAATTATTGTTGTGGCATGTGCCTGTATGAAGCAATTTGAGCATGAAATACCACATCTGAACTGTACATTAAGGCATCCATTCCTGAAACCAAGATTCTTGTTTTTAGGACTTAAACTGCCTGCACAAAAATGCATGGATAATCATGTGTGAACTTTATTGCAGATGAGTGGTTAATTGCACTGAAGTTTGTTCAGATATGTATGTCGAATCCTTACAACATCAATTAACATTTATTAGCACTTATTTATTAGCACATTAACAGTTATTTGCACTCCAAGTATAAGCACACCACCATGCGTTTACACATATGAAATTAGGCCTGTGAGTTTCAAAAGTATGTGCTTTCTTATTCTTCCTTGTACAGCAGAAAAAGAATAACTTCCTGCTTTGATCAGGGTTTTTTGTTTGTTGGTTTTGGTTTTGCTTTTGCTTTTGTTTTTTTTTATTACTGGAATTTTAAAAAACCTCTGGGTAGCAGAATGCTTCTTGAAATGTATGTATTTATAGTCACAAATTATGCTGTGAAATAAGGTGGGATATAAATGGTCTTTTTAAGGAATTGCTTTCCATGTTGTACAGGCCCACTCATGGTAATCGTGGAATATTGCAAGTTTGGCAACCTGTCAGCTTACCTACGGAGCAAGAGGAGTGAATTTGTCCCGTACAAGGTAAAGAGTCAAGGTTCACAATATAATGTTGGATTTGGTGTTTTTTTCCACACTCAATGTTTCTGTTTCTGAAGCGGCAGTCCTTGGGGATGCTGAATATCTCTCACTTCCCATGGGAATGAGAGATGGCAAAGACATCAGAGGTCATCTAGTCTTCCCCCTGGCCCCTGCAGTGTAGCTATTTTGTTATTGTTAGCTTAAAATGTGCAAAGGAACTGGGCTTCCACTATTTCCCTTGGCAGATTGTTCTACACTTGGCTGTATCTGTCAGGAAGTTTTTTGTGATTATCAGCCTGAATTTTTTCCTTTCTTAGTTAAGCTCGAGACCACCTTAAATAACTGCACTCCCTGCTTAGTGTGTATATCCATTAGATACCCATAGGTATTGTCTCACATGATTATTCTTTCCACTGTTCCCTTGGCTCATTGCTGAACAGCTGTATATTTTTTTTTTGCTGTTAATCATTTTGTATAATTGATGTACCTCGTGAGTTTATGTTCAGCTTTTTTCCTTCCAAGCCTTTGCTCCATCACAGCATCCCCTCTTTGCACTCCACTTTGAAAGGAGGAGGGGGATAGAGGCTGGCATTTTCAAACTGATTTATGGACACTTCTGAGAGGGGGTCTGACTTCTGGAGAGGGCTAGGAGGATCCATCCTTTCTGAGGGTCACACTGCTGGATGAAGAGCATGGCTGCATGGACCCACTGCTGAACATCATGCTCGGGACCCTATCTTTTTTCACCCATAGCTGACAGGGAGGCTCCTGGGCTGTGCTCTGCCACACTGGTAAACCTGAGTCTTCCTGCAGCTGCTGTGTTTAGATCAGAGTTTCTTCAAATTGCTTGTCAGTTCTCCAGGGGGTTATTTTTCTTTATCCTTGGAATCATTGTTTACTATTTTTTACTGGCAAAGGCAACTCACTGCATCCTCTTGTGAGGTAAACAAATATCCGAGACGCCCTGAAGGAAGAGGCAGGGTTTCATGAAGGTGGTGACCCTTGCTTATACAAGTAGGGGAGATGGGAATCGACCATGGAAATAAACTAGCCGTGCCAGGGGAGAGAAGTCACCAAACCAAAGCAGGAGAAAATGGAAATGTGAAGGAAGCCTGTGGGGCGGGCATCCTCCCTAGAGGCATTCAGTGGCTTAGGGGAAGAAAGAAATAAATCAGATTTTTAGGGCTGCTAGAGTTTTGGCCAAGGTAGAGGTTTAGCAGAAGGGCCTTTGCAGCAACAGGAGGTAAAGCCCCATTGGAGAGTAAACCCCCAGTATGGAGAGGCTTAAATGTATGATAGGGGGTTTGTCAGCATCCATGCATTCTTCACAAGTGATCGGCACCAGGGAGCTGAGGCAGCCAGCTTCTTGGTGTGCTTTTTTGCCCAGCATGTGGAGATGTTCCTTGGAGGGTGGCTGGGAGGACATGGAAACAGACTAAAGCTGTGCTGTGGAGTGGCAGAGGATGCTCAAGCTGTTGAGCCCACATCATCATGGGTTGGGGTTTGACATTGCTGTCTCCATGCCAGCCTGGTGCCTCAGACAGAACTGACTAAGAGCGGAGCAGCCAGTCATGCCAGCACTGGGCTGCCCTCCCTGCTTTCAGTGGTGCCCTTGGCACAGACTGAGGGAACCATCATTGCCTCTTCCAAGGAAGCTTCTGGCATGCTTTCTGCTTCTGATTTCTCCCGTTCTCCCCTCACATTTCTAGACCAAAAGTGCCAGGTTTCGGCAAGGGAAGGAGAACTATGTTGGCGACATTTCTGCAGACCTGAAGCGGCGGCTGGACAGCATCACAAGCAGCCAGAGCTCAGCCAGCTCTGGTTTTGTGGAGGAGCGATCCCTGAGTGATGTGGAAGAGGAGGATGGTAGGATATGTCTTTTCCTGGTGTTGAAACAGCTGTCATTGGTGCGGTGCAATGAGGGACGCTGGTGACTGTCTGATTTCCAAAGCTCCCTCGAAGCTGTGCATGGGCTATATCCTGGATGACAAAAGTTCCTGAGCTGTAGATCATCATGTAGTTCAGCATCCCAAGCCCCTCAGCCCAATCCTGGGTAATGTCCTATCTGAAAAGGGTTCATTTTTAGTGGACTGCTTTTGGAGATCTGTCTATTTTACATCCCAGTTTCTTCAGGGAAAATTGCAGAGCACAGACTCCAAAGGCAGTGTCAGGTTGCTAACTGAATTTCCTCAATGTTTACCTAGAAGTTAAATATTGTGAAACACCCTCTGCTTCACTGCTTCTTAGTAGAGACGTTGATTTGCCTTCTCTCTGCACAGGTGGTCTGTCAGGTACAGGAAACCTGAATTATCAGTCTTTCAAAGCCTCCCCTGGATATACATATCCTCTGCAGTTGTTTCAGTGATGCATGTGCCATGTACTTCTTTGGCAGAGACAGCACAAAGTGCTCAGTTCTGCCAACATGTTTCAGGGACTGCTAATTTCAGCAAGTGGTGGCATCAAACTGGTCAGGAGGGAGGCTGTAGCTCAATTGCCCGTATCTCAACTTCTGCTAAAAACCTTTTAATGCAAACAAAAACATCAGTATGTAATCAGGGAGGATGATCTTTGTTTCAGTGTGATCCTAGTAGGTAACGTCAGACACGCACTTTATGCTTGTCCATACCATTTTTGTGCTTTTCAAACCTCCCTGGTGCAACCACTAACCCTCTAAGCCGGGATGTTGTAAGAAGTATGTTGACCTAAAGCAGGCCTTGAGATGAGGATTTTAGCCACCAGTGTTGTAATTCTTGATAGATTTTTTTCTTGAAATCAAGATCTGTGCAAAGTAATTGAGTTGTTTATTTCAGCAGGAATGAAATACCTAGGTATCTTGGTTGGATACTTGAGTACGTTATTTCTCCAGGTCACTAGAGGATGAGGTTAGGCTTCTTCTACCCTAAATTATCAGGGCTTTTTGCCAAATTAAAGTCTTTCTCCCTATGGCATATTCTTACTCTGTAAGGACTAGGTGGGGCCTCCATCTCATTGATTTCCAAATTCATCTCCTGAAACCACAGCAAGCGTTTCCTGTCCTAGGAACTTGTGACCTGAGTTTGGGTTGGTTTTCTCTTGGGAATGTTTTAAAGATCTTTCCACTGGTGGAAATGCTGGAAATAAGCAAGGAGGCCTGGGCTATAACCCATCATCTCGAACTTTATTTTACACAGGACTAGTTTGGTGTAGATTGGGTTGTTAATGATAATTATACAGCCAAAAAAAAGGGGTTGGTTTGCTCTTCCAGTTCAATGTTGCATGAGGTTAAGATGGACTTTTACCTAAGAAACAGTTATGGGTAAAATCAGTAACAAAGGGCATGTTTGACTGTTGTCTGATTCTTTGCAGCTGGTCCTGAAGACCTTTGCAAGAACCCTTTGACCATGGAGGACCTCATCTGTTATAGCTTCCAGGTGGCGAGAGGAATGGAGTTCTTGGCTTCACGCAAAGTAAGGAACTTCTCAGGAAGAGTGGCATGTTATTTATTTGACTGTAGGAAATTGTTCTGTAGGTCTATAGAAGGAAACAGTATGTTCATTTTTGGACTAGCAGTCATCCGCAACATTTTCTTTTTGCCTTAAGACATACCCAAGTCATTAATGCTACAGGGTGAAACAGCTCATGCCTTTATTGACACAAATGTTAGTCATCTGTGTAAGGTTTATGGGTCACTGTTTCATAGAAGAATGGTTATGTAAGGAGCTGACTTATGAGCATGATTAAAGGAATTAGGGACAAAATCCTGGTAACTTTGAGCTAAACTAGAGTAAAGCAGTTTGCTCTGAGGAGGTTGCCTGTAACTTGTGCGGTAGGATTGGAAGGGCAGTGAAAGGAGAGACAGTTCTTACCTATAAAACTTCATGGGTGACTCCATGTCTCTTGCCAAAGACACCCTGGCAGTCAATAGCACCTCACCTGCATTTTGGCCTTCTAGAAGTGCTTTTCTGTGGCTTGATCCTAAATATGTATAGTACACGTCTCAAAGGATGTATATTCTGGCGAAAGCAAGCAATTGCCTGCAGTTGTATAGAAACAGAAGCTAATTAGAAATGGGAAAAGGAAATAGAAGCAGAGAATACAACAGTCTCTAGGGTACAGACTAGGTGTTCAAGAGCAGACTTCAGAGTCTTCATTTCATACATCCAGGCTGGTGTGTATATGTAAAAATAAGTCTTTCCAGGATCTGCAGTTCTAGTACATACTAGGAGCAAATCTGCATCAGCTTCCAGAACCTGGCTTTTTTACTTCAAGCTATTGAGGCTTGGGTTTTGAAGTCTGAGTTCTTGGCTAAGTTGTTCTGCCTAAGTAAAGGCATGACTTTTTTCTCTTTAGTAAAGATTAGTTTGTGTTGGAATGAAATCAGCATTTGAGTGTGGTATATTTTTCAGAGAAAGAGTGGAGTACCCAGATTTGAGTAAGCCTAAGTAAATCTGAAGGTAATCAGATCTGAACCTGTTTTGTGTCAGCTTCTTAAGATAATTAATTAGCTAACTTCAAAGGCCCTCTCTGCGTAGTGGATAAACAGATGTATGTTTGGACTTGGGAACACAAGTGTCCCCGAGCCAAATCAGTTGTGACCATCAAAAAGGCACTTAAAATCAGTAACTGTTGATGCTGAGGTTTCTTTTTCTTAAAAGGTTTTAAGAATTATTTGGCCTTTGAGGGTACAAGAGCACATATGTGAAAGAGATCAGCCCTGTGGACAGAGCTGTGACGACAGGCAGCATATGAAGTTGTTTACTTCTCTTTGCAGTGCATCCACAGGGACCTGGCTGCTCGTAATATCCTCTTGTCAGACAATAATGTGGTCAAAATCTGTGATTTTGGTTTGGCTCGAGACATCTATAAAGACCCAGATTACGTCAGGAAAGGAGATGTAAGTTTCAGATTCTCTGTTTGATAAAGAATTAATATGAAATCAGGACTCTTTTTTTTTTTTTTCTTTTTTTTTTTTTTCCCCTTCCCCCATCTTAAATGGGTTTGTGGAAACTCAATGTTTTGCTAAACTGTGATACCTTTTTGTTTACGGAAATGCTTTCAGGCCAGACTACCCCTAAAATGGATGGCACCAGAAACCATTTTTGATAGAGTATATACCATTCAGAGTGATGTGTGGTCCTTTGGAGTTCTGCTATGGGAAATATTTTCATTAGGTGAGTCACTTCAGTTTTACTGAGCCACCTCAAATTTTAAACAATAGAGTCTGAAGAAAATGGTCAAAGTGTTCTTGGATCTTTCTTAGCATTTTTTTTTTCTTCTTGGAAATCTCCTGTTTATTTTCTTTATCAAAATAAAATACTCAAAATTCCTTAAAAATGCACATGTAGGATCATGGACATGAAATGCTTCTTCATACAATTTCCATATGTGATGATGTGTCTCATTTACTCAATCAGTTGCTGTTTCCATCATAAATATAAATTGTTTGCACATCTGAATATACTGAATTACCTTATTAACTCAGGACACGGCAAAATATTTGTTTGAAAATTAATCCCAAAATTTAAGACACTAATCCATTACAATTACCATTGCTCTCATTTTAGGTGCATCACCATACCCTGGAGTGAAAATTGATGAGGAATTTTGCAGAAGGCTGAAAGAAGGGACAAGAATGAGAGCACCAGACTATACAACACCAGAAATGTGAGATACCATTCTTCCAGCTGCCCACATTTACCCCACAATAATAGCAGATGATGGAACAAGCAATAGGTGCTGTTTTCTTTATGTTGATATTTTAATTGGCTTTGTCATTTTAGGTACCAAACAATGCTGGATTGCTGGCATGGAGATCCTAAGCAGAGACCAACTTTTTCAGAGCTGGTGGAACACCTGGGGAATTTACTGCAAGCCAACGTCCGTCAGGTACATGAAATGTATTCTCTGGTTGCTGAAACCACCAGCTGAACCCCTTTTGTCCTGCCAGGCACCATGAAATCCCATAGCTGGGTACTGTCCTCTGAAGCTGTTGAGGAACCTGGGCTTCTTCCATTGTTTCCACTACTGAAGAACAGTTAGGGCAACTTGCAGAGAAGAATGACTTGGTGGGGGAAAGATCTCAGAGGTCTGTTGTGGTAGCCAAAAGCTACCCCACCCTGCCAGCAAGGGCTTCCCATGACACCACCACTGTGGTTATCCAGCTGTATTACTGGGGAGTTGTTGGCACAGGCTCAATTCCCTGCTCTGATGATGATTTCTTTGCATATTGCAGAGGCATTTTGTCAGGTAGCTCCTGTTGATCTTACAGTGCTGAAGATAGGTATCTTAGCATATTAGAGGATGTGTCCTGCAATGCCTTTAATGCCTCTTCTGGAAAACAAGGATACAGGAATGTTGCTTCCTGTCAGCAGCTCCATGAAGATAAGTGTGCTGAGACTTGTCCCCTGTGCAGGCATTGTGGTAAGAGAGCCCACTGCTTCCAGGTGGGGTACCTGGACCTCCCTCCCAGGTTCTTCACCTTGTGGCTGCTTCTTTGTGTACCACAGAAGTGCACAAGGCCACAGCAATAGATGTGAGCATGCTGGATGAAGGAGGATGGATGGATGGATGGATGGATGGATGGATGGATGGATGGGTTTGACCACGTGTTCTCATATGAGACAAGTTCTCCCTTTCTGACCGATTAGTAATGATGGAAATTATCTGCACTTCCAAACTATCGTTGTCTTCTATGCATACCAAAGCTCAGAAAGGATAGCTTTTCTTCATTTTTCTGAAAAGAAGCTTGAATATTATGTGTCTCAGAATCATTGACTAGCTGAGGTTAGAAGGGGCTTCTGAAGGTCATCCAATCCAACCTCCCTGCTCAAGCAGGGCCACCTAGAGCCAATTGTCCACAACCATGTCCAGACAGCTTTTGAAGTATGCAGACTCCACAGTCTCTCTGGGTAACCGGTGCCACTACTTGGTTGCCTTCACAGTAAAAAAATGTTGCTTTGTATGTTCAGAGCATACTTTTTGTATATTTGCCCACAACCTAATATGGTTGGATGGCTAATGATTTAGAGCCTCTTGTCATGAACTGTAATGTATTGCGACTGTAAAAGACAAACATGATTTAATGTCTGGTAACTAATAGTTAATAATACATGTGTCATATTGTAATGCAAAAGGGATTTTAAAAAATAGAGAAAAGGTGGAATCTACTAAAGGATTTCTTATGTGACTATAAATAGGTATGCAGTACTGAAGGATGCATTTTTTCCTCATTATACTTTAAAGCAGAAATGTAAACAAGTGGAATGTTTTTTTTTTTAAATAGTATCCTTGCTATTCACGCCTAATTAGATGCCAAAGTAGTGATAGAAAATTTCCTTTTTTGCTATGTCAATTTCATTATTTTTCTCATTTACTTCTTACTATACTATTTAATATACTTAGTATTATAATTCAGTCTCAATTTCAGTTTAAAGTTATTTTTTCCCTCAGGTTCATGTTCTTTGTATCACTGGGATTCAAACATTACTAAAACCTACATTTCTTAATTTCAAAGACATCAATAAAAAATTCAATTTATACATTATGTTACAGTATGCATATAAAAATCTAATTCTGTAATCTAAAACTACTCGGCGGTGGTTGTTAGTAACTTTCCTTCTTTTAATGTAGTTGCTCCTGCCAAAGCAGTATAATGTTCATAGTTTAATAAAATACCAAAGCAGCACTGTTGCATTGATGCATTCTCCATGTACATGTGTGTAGCTGTTTTTGTCTGTTCATCTCTGTAGGCTATATAATTTTTCTATTTTTTTCACTGCATTCTACAGGATGGTAAAGACTACGTTGTCCTTCCTTTGTCAGTATCGCTGAATATGGAAGAGGATTCTGGTCTCTCGCTCCCAACTTCACCTGCTTCCTGTAGGGAGGAAGAGGAAGTCTGTGATCCTAAATTCCATTATGACAACACAGCAGGAATTAGGTATTTTATATGGTGAACATCCTACTGGGGCCTCTGGGCAGGTTTTGTTCATGCTGGGGGCAGGGAAAATGAAAGGAAGAGAATTCAGCTGCCAGATCCATATAGGGACAAGAAGGAATTTGTAGAGGTTTTGTAGGCAAAATGACAGGTTTTGGTTGGTTGGTTTTTTTTTTCCCTATCCTTTCCAGTTTTGGTATTTTCATTCAAAAAAAACCCCAACCCACTCAAGAGTATTTATTATTTTGTTTTTAAGAACCAAAGCAAATACCAATCCAATTCAGTTGTGTTCACACTCTTGTATTGCAGCTCCCTAAATAATTAATGGTAATAGATCTGTCATTAATAACCTCTCTGGCATTTCCCCTGCTAAAGTGAAATGTTTGTAAACAGGTCATGAATTGATAGCTAAGAGGAATGTGACCTAATTAATGTTGTCACTGTTTTTTTGTCCACTGCTTGCTTCTACTGGACTGCTGGAGCATTCACGATGAACTAATACTATTAGATGCTGTTGGGTATTGTGGCAGAGGTGACTTCCCCAGTAAGGAGTTTGTGCTAATGCACTTAAGCAGAGCTTATGTTGAACCTTGTGAGGACCTCAGGCACAAGATATAAGAGAAAAGTATTTTCTCATCCAGTTCTGCCTAAGATCAAATTCGTGTGGTTTCCAAAAAGTGGAGCCCTCTCCCTCACTGATTGCATTTTAACCACCGAAGACAAAGTTCCCAATGATTATGGGTATTGCAGGATGACATGCTTATGTGGTTCTGGGAAATACTAGGCCAGCACAGTGCATTTCACACTTAAGTTGAACTTTTGGTCCTAGAGCTGAACTCTCAACACCATGTTTTAGTAGTGGGGCAACCCAAAACATAAATATTTAAAAGACAAAAAGCATGATTTAACACTGAAAACATCACACTTATTTTCCATTTCTAATACTCCCTATATGGCTTTTACCAGTCCCCACTTTCTGTTATGAACAGAAATCAAATCTCTGTCAACCTTTTAAAGAGACTTTGAACCTCTTTTCACTTGACGTACAGTGTGACAGGGTTGTGAAAGCACTTGTAGAAAATATGCTAGGAGAGGCAAAGTGGGGAGCTTAAGACATGCTTAGGGGATTTATTCTGTTCTGGTAGCTGAAAACGATTTTGTAGGCAGGGATCTTGCTATACATATAGTGGAAAAGATTGATCTGTTCAGTAATGTCTTTTTCAATCTTCCCAGAAGTACTAACTATGAGGAGAGGCTGTTAAATTCAATTTTTTAATCTAAGTCGGAGGAGGAAAAGCAAGCACAGGCAAAAACCAGAGAATATTAAAGAATATTTAGATTTCTGAGGTAAATTAAAATCAGCAGGACCTCCTAACATCTGCTGTATTTGTCTTAGGAAATAGATAAGCAATTTCTGAACCTTGAAAGATTGTCACTAAGATCAGTCAGGTGAGGTAAAGAAGATTTAAGGAAGTGTAAAGATAATGCCTGTTTTCCGAAAGATCAGAAAAATGTATAGCCCTTAAATCAGGTTAACTTGGGTACTAGGAGAAATCCTGGAATAAATAATCAGATAAATAATGATAAATACTTACAAGAAAATGAAGTAACTAAAAATGGCTAGCATGGATCTGCCAAGAACAAATCAAGGCAAACCAATCTAAGATTCATTTTTAAGGAGAACAATTGGTTGGTGGATAGCAGGGAAGATGGATTTTGATTTTCTGTAGGGCATTTTTGGCCCTTTTTTAATGGGACAGTCTTACAAAATGCAAACATGTGTCAGGAAATCTGTCAGCACATCAGCTGAGCCCTCACTGCTACCAGGTAGGAGTCAAACTCTGCATGTGGTCTCTCTCTACCTGCACACTATTTCTGGTCTTGATGGCATGGTATCTTGGCTTGGCTAGGAGGATCTCATTCACTGTAGCCCATGTAGTCTGACTTCTGTCTGGCCTGAGCAGAAGCAGGTCTCCCATACCTGGGAGGTCGTTCAGATCAATAGGCTGGGATTCCCCTTTCTCACCACCCTGGTAACTGGAGTCCTGGCCGTGCTGGTGTAGGCAATGAAATGTAAGCACACAGGGAGCTTTCAGACTAAAAAGGCAAGTTGTGAAATGAACTCATCATTCAAGGTGAGGTTGTCAAGGATGGATGGTGAGTGGACTAGATTTTCCATTAGATGGTTTTGGTCTTGGCAGGGTTGAGTGGGAAGTGGATTAGATACCACTGCAGAATAAGAGGAGCGGAGTCATGGTTGGTGCAGAGACATTGGAAGAACTCATTTTGTTAAATCTAGGAAGAGAAAATGGAGAGGGACCATAGAAACAATTTTCAATATAGGAAAAGTTGCTCAAAAGAGGATGCTAATTAATTACTCTGTGTCCCTAACAATTAAACAAATTTTATTTGCAGCAAATACTTGGGATTAATATTTGAAAAACATTCTAAAGTGTGATTGAGCTACACAGGGAACTTGTAAAATCCTCTCCAGTTTAAATAAATGTCTGTTGGAGATAGGCACGACGCAGCCCACCTAGTCTCAAAGCTGGGAAATGGTATGCATGATGGTCTCAATTGCCTGCAGCTTTGTACTTCAAGAGGGTGCAGGTTTCTCTTCTAACAACATGGCTTTTTCCTCATTAGCTGTTAAGAACATAAATTTGTCCTGTTTAACTGGGACAACATCCATTTTATTCCGTATCTACTTATACAGAAAGCCCTGGGTAGCTGATTTTGTTTGCTGTATTAGTACCTCCATGGAAGTAAATTTAATTTTTTTTGTCCAATATTTTTTATGGATGTCATCTAGACCAGAGGGCTTCTTTTGGAGAAGAGCCTTCAAGAGAGATGTAGCACTCCCTGTCCTGACCCCCATGGTTTAAGGGCGTCAGTCTGCTGAGTCTGCTGTTGTTGTCCTAGGTCCAGCCAGGGGTCTCAGAAGTGCGGTCCAAAGGAAGAGACATGTCTGTGTTCCAGGCTCCTCTGTTTATTATACTTCTAAGCAAAGCTTGCAGGAAGTGAAGCCCTCCAGTGTAACTGAGGAAAGGAGCTGTTTTCTCAAAGCCATTTCTTAGAATTTGCTCAGAGATCAAGGTTGTCAGGAGCAGAAGGTCAGAAACATCCCACCTTCTAGGCTGTTCGGCCTTTTCAATAAATGGATATTTTGAGGTTTGCATAATATGTTTTGACAAAAGGCTTAACTTCTCGGTAGAGAGATAAAAGGATTCTGATATCATTGTGCTGTTTGCAGCCAAGTTGTGGATAGTGGACACAAAAGGTTTTTGTTTTCTTTTCTTTTCAGTCAGTACCGACAAGGTAGCAAAAGAAAAAGCCGCCCTGTGAGTGTGAAAACATTTGAAGATGTCCCATTGGTCACCACCGTAAAAGTTGTTCAGGAGGTGAGTTTGTTTGTATGTTTTTTCCTTCTGTTGATGTGGTTTTGTTTGTGTGTGTGTGTGGTTTTTGTTTGTTTGGGTTTTTTTTTTTAAATCCCTTTTTATTTAATATGTTTCTAACACCTTTTCAGGAAAACCAGACAGATAGTGGGATGGTTCTTGCATCTGAAGAGCTGAAGACATTGGAAGAGAGTGATAAACAAGTGAAAATACCCTTTAGGTAAGGCTCAGGCTGCACATAGGTTTGAATACGACTTTCTTGCAGTATGTCAGAAGAGTGATTGGTTTATAGTTGGGTTTTTTTTTTTAAATATAATATTTTCTTACTGTATTTTTTGAAAGACAAAGAAAAGTTTTGTCCTGTGTGCCTGGTCATCACATTTGGTACCAGAAGAAAGGTAATGCAGCTGTTGGAAACATCAGCCAGACTGCAGAAGGGGCTTGTATTTATCAGCTGCAAAAGCATCAACCACCTCTTGAAGGAGCTGAGCTGTTGCACACGAATGAGCATATTTATGGGGGTCTGCCTACAATGAGAAAGAGCTCTTTTTTTTTTTTCTTTCTGTATTTTTCTAAAGCTGACTCTTGAGTTTTCAGGATGTACCTGGGTATATTTTCAGACCATTGTACAGAGGTTTCATTGTGCAGTTCACAGGAAGCACAGTAGCATTCATGAAGCTGAAACCTCACGTATGGTCTCTGAGAGCTTCTCAGGAATTATTGTTTCCAGGATAACTTCAGTGCGAACAAATGTATACTGCAGTTAGGATTGCACCACAGCTGAAATGTGTGAAGCCTCTCAAAGTTTTTTTTTCTATTTCATCTGCAGTCGCAAAATTAAATATCTTTTTTATGCATGAGTGAAGTTAGGGCATATAATAGGTCTCTCCTTACCACCAAATGCATGTTTAAAAAGGCTTGAAGCCAGTTTTGCTAAGTGCACCATTTTGCTCTCATTGCTGCTGTGATGGAAAGCAGCTGCCAGTGGAAATCACCCATGTGCCTTCCAGAAGACAGTCTCCACAGCTCTCTCAGTCCCATTTCTGCTTGTTTTTTGCAGCACACTGGTGCCCAGCAAGAGTAATGAGTCCGTCATGTCTGAAGCCTCCAACCAGACAAGTGGGTACCAGTCAGGGTACCACTCAGACGACATGGACACCACTGTCTACTCCAGTGAGGAGACTGAACTCTTGTATACCCAGGAGGCTTCGCCCCCACTCTGCCGCACTCATGGGCTCACCTACGATGGCACCGTGCCGCTCGCCTCCCCGCCGCTCTAGGGTGAAGCCAGCGGCTCCGGGTGCACCTGGGATGTGCCTTCTCTGCCTGGGCTGGTGGTATTCAGGTTTTTCACATACAGAAAGACAGCATCCATGAGACTAAGACAAGATGTTTATTTTCTTGAAGAGGATGCAGAAGCATCTGGCAGCAAAACTGTGCCGTGCTGGGCTGCAGGGCACTTTCTTTGACAGACACCAGTGGCTGAGGGTGCAAAGCCCCAGCTGTGGTGTGTGGGCTGTGCCGATCTGATGCAGAGGCAGTGTGGTGGCCTTTGGGACCCCAGTGACATGCTGAGCATCTACCTGATGCGAGCAGTGGCACGGCATTCAACTTAACTGTTTCTAGTTGTACGAAATAGTGGCACAGCCCTGCCTTTTTTTTTTTTCTATTTGTTTTTCCCCTTGTGGCTGGACTCCAGGAAGGAAACAGCACGGCACTGGCTTCTTGTTTCTCAGAGTTATCCCTTGCTTGCACCTCCACAAACAAAAAAAGGAACCTCCAGCTCAAGGCTCTGGCACTTGCCCACAGCCTGAGACTAAACATAGGCTGGACTAAATATAGATGGGGGTGATGGTCTCTGTCCTTGGCAGAGAAAAAATAGTTGCTGTACCAGACCTAATAAGCTGCATTTGCTTGCAAGACTTGTGTGGTGAGTTGGTTAGTAGGGAGAAGGCAGAGCTCTGAGCCAAGTGACAGGACACAGGTGCCAAGGACATGCCTCACCTCTGGGTATGGCTCTGCCCCCCATCCTCCCCAGCAGCTTTGACCTGTGCTAGATGCTGCTTCTGATCTAGCCTGAAATGGCTGCAGAAAATACCCCACTCTGAATCACTACTGGGGCAGCCTCTATGACAGGTAGAAAGGGCAATGTAATCTACCTTAGGACCACAGAGAGCCCTGTGGTCCTGGTGGGGCATCCTAAGGGCACCCTACCTTCTTATCCTTCTCATCTCATCCCCCTCCCTCTGATGTAGGTCTGACTCTTTCACTGTGCAAACTGAAAGTCTGTTTGCAATGGCAGAGATCTTCGTTTATGTAGTCTAGGGAATCCGTGACGGGTTTCATGGCAGCTCCGATCTTCTGTGAGTGGTGAGATTGTGCCTAATTGTCGGACAACTTCCTACCTATGTGCTCTTGTAGTCCCAGAGCTCTACTGATAGACACAGTGCAGGCTACAAGATTTCCAAATGTAAAGCTATTTCTACTGAGTTCTTTTTTGTATTTTTATAATTATTTTTTTTTGTTTGTACTTACTATAATGTCAAATGCTGGGAACCATGAATATAAGGCATATACAGTATTTATAGCCTGTTTATGTAGAAATAAATGTAATATATT
>JAAGNO010005109.1:6620-34298 GCA_033439905.1 Ceryle rudis
TCCAGCCCTCTGATGATTTTCATGACCCTCCTCTGGACCTGCCCCATCAGGTCCATGTCCTTCCTGTGTTGAGGGCTCCAGAGCTGGACGCAGTGCTCCAGGTGAGGTCTCACCAGATCAGTGGCAGAATCACCTCTCTTGCTCTGCTGGCCACGCTTCTTTTGATGCAGCCCAGGATGCGATTAGACTTTTGGGCTTCAAGTGCATCTCAAGTACTGTGTTCGGTTTTGGGCCCCCCACTACAAGAAGGACACAGAGGCACTAGAGCATGTCCAAAGAAGGGCAACAAAGCTGGTGAAGGGTCTGGAGCACACATCTTATGAGGAGTGGCTGAGAGAGTTGGGGTTATTTAGCTTGTAGAAAAGGAGGCTCAGGGAGACCTTATCACTCTACAGCTACCTGAAAGGAAATTGTAGTGAGGTGGGGGTCAGTCTGTTCTCCCAAGTAACAGGTGATACAACAAGAGGAAATGGCCTTAAGTTGCACCAAGGGAAGTTTATATTTTATATATGTATATATTTACCGGTTTGGTGAAGGAATTCTATCAGGCATTGGAACAGCTTGTCCAGGGAATTGGTGGAGTCCCCATCCCTGGAGGTGTTTTAAGAGCCGTGTAGACATAGTGCTGAGGGATATGGTTTAGTCAGGGTCTTCTCAGTGTTAGGTTGATGATTGGACTAGATGATCTTAAAGGTCTTTCCAGTCTAGGAAATTCTGTGATTCTGCACATTGTTGGCTCATGTCCAACTTCTCGTCCACCAGAAGTCCCAAGTCCTTTTCCGCGGGGCTGCTCTCCATCACCTCCTCCCCAGCCTGTATTGATAATGAGGATTGTTCTGGCCCAGGTGTAGGACTTTGCACTTGCTCTTGTTGAACCTCATGAGGTTCCCCTGGGCTCAGTTCTCCAGTTTGTCCAGGTCCCTCTGGATGACATTGTGTCCCTCTGGTATATGGACTGCACCACTCAGCTTGGTGTCATCTGCAAACTTGCTGATGGTGCACTCGATCCTGCTGTCGATGTCATTGACAAAGATATTAAACAGTACTGGTCCCAGTACAGACACCTGAGGCACACCACTTGTCACTGATGTCCATCTGGACTTTTGAGCCGTTGACCACTACCCTCTGGATGAGGCCATCCAGACAATTCCTTATCCATTGAAAGGTCCACCCATCAAATCCATATCTCTGCAGCTTGGTGAGGGGGATGTCGTGAGGGACTGTGTCAAAGGCCTTGAAGAAGTCCAGAGAGATCACGTCCATGTATGTAACAGATTGGCCAAGTCTTCCAGCAGTAATAATGTCAGCTAAATCTGCTTTCTAGTTTTCTACCTGTGCTTTACTAGATGGAGGAATCTGCATTTAGTGATGTGAAAAGCACCACAAACTGTAATGGACCAGCTGAAAGTGGAGCTGGCTCTCTTGCCACTGCCTTTGGATGCGATTACTAGCTCAAGCTGCCTGCCTTTACAGACTGGATAAAAGATGTTAAAAATACCCTGGTCGCATGAACAAAGCAGCTGAACTCGCTTAATGGTTCTGAAATTGATGTAATTAGGTTCTATTCTTGTTTCAAACTGATCATTTAATATTTACAAGCATATGGGTTTTTTTTGTTGTTGTTGTTGCAGTGCAGAGTTCACACTGTTCTGCACCCAAAAATAATTCTCTAAGAATACTGACAAAATCAAGCTGTGATTAAACTTTGCTCATAACTCCAGCTTTCCGAGTCCTTACAGATGAATTTTAATCATCTGGCAAGCTGTTAAGAAATGGAAAGGTAGTCTTTGTGAACAGACCCAGATCTCAGTATTCTTGACAAGTGGTTTATTTTGTTTGTGCTACAAGAAGAATTACTTTTCACCGGTCTCCTGCATTTAAACTTGGAAAAGAGCAAACATTGCTTCTATAGTCATGAAGGGCAGCCAAAAGACAATGGATGTGTTGTACTGTCACTTGGGAAAGAGGGATTGTCAGCGGAGTGTGTGGTAAACTCTGCTTAGACTGGTCATGGCCGTATTCTGAAAGGTCTCTCTTAACCAAGCCTTATGGCAAATACTGTAAGAACTTCAAATGCCTTTTTTAAAAGGTGATCTTGGAGTCACTGGAGTCAGGAGTCACAATCTTGTAAAGCATTATTGATTCCCAGCAGTGACAACAGGGAAGCAATGAAAACAGATCTAAACAGTAAAACTCTTACGTGTTAAACCAAAGCATTAGCAGTACTGAAATCAGAAATAATGCTCCTGAAGACGATTAAAACATTGCTTAATTATTAAAGTTTTTTTCCAATGGAAATCTGGTTACAACCAGTATCAGAAATTGTTGGGGTTTTTATGTTTTTTTTTTTTTTTTTAATGGTTTAATTGCTCAGGAGCTCAGCACCTGCATAGGAATGTAGGTTTATATGCCAATGAAGATTTTATGTTTTGCATTAAAAATTGTAGCAATCCGTGTGTTTTTTGGTGGGAAGGAGCAGGAAAGGTTCTGTAGGTTAGATTGTTTTTTCTCTGCTGATCATCATACCTTAATATGCATGATACAAAGGTTGACAGTAATCTACATTTTTGTGGTGTGCTTGTTTGAGTACAGTGGGATGCTTTGTGACCAAACAGACCGTCAGAATCAGGAGACCTTATGCATATGCTGAGGAATACGAGTCTGTCATCTGTGCACGTTATTTTGATGGAACAAATGCCTGTAATACTTTTCTCCATCACTATTCTGTAAGGAGTGATGTTTTGGTTTTTACATCCTTCCATGGAAAGAGGATGAAATCCCTATTAGGGTAGGGATAAGTAAGAGAGAATCCTGTAACATAAACAAGGGAAAACTTAAAGGAGATGTCATTTACGATAATGATAAGAGAGGGTGAGCACAGGAAATATCCTTTAGCTTTATGAATACAGTGCTTAACTCAATTACATTTTTGTGGTTGACCAAGCCAGTATCTCAGGCATCCAGTAAGCAGTGTGCTTGTCTACTGGGTCATGCAGCAGTCCTTTTGGACATCTTTGGGTTTGGACGTTGTTAATGCCGTGACATTGGTGCTGTTCAGTTTCATCGTTTGGAGTGTTAGAGAAGCACTGAAACAAGACTATTTATCAAAAATGAATGTTCTTTATTGGAATGGAAGGTGGCACTTTAGTGTAATTTCAGAGTGGTATAACTCAAACTAATGTTTCCTTTAAAACACAAGGGGTAAAACTGAAAATACACTTCTTCTAATCATTTATTAGTGGGGTTTTTTTAATGTTACATCATAGGAATCTTAAAGGTATCTGTTAGTCTTACCATCTGCTTTTACAAGCCCAGAGCTGTCAGTGCTTCTTTATCCTAGACTGTTGACACCAATCTCCAAAGGATTTTAGTATGTTTTCTCTTTACTATCATCCAGTGTTACTTACTGTGCACTTGGTGTGTCTCTCTAATTTCGTTCCCTTTTTTTGTGATAACATTTTTAGTTTTTGCCTACAGTCCCTATAGCACCAATATCTGTCTTCCTGTGGCTGTAAAAGCAGGAAGCTGTTGTGGCTGTCTCTCTGTGCCCTTGTGGTCCCCTCTCTATTGCACCTGTCACTTCTGGGGTCTGGGAAGGAGCTGCTGTTGTGCTGCTTGTCTACGAAGTTGTGCAGCACACTTGGGCTTCAAGTTGCAGCAGCAAAACAATACCCTTTTTCTAAAAGAAAGATGTGTTTTAAAGAGCTATGAGAACTGAACTGACCTTCAACTGAAATGATGAAATTGTAGGATAATGTCTTTATCTGCAAGTAGTACAATAATAAGCATATCACATCTTGTATGAACTGAGAGACTGTCAAGGTTTATAGTCAGTTGAATGACTTTAAACTGCACTCCTAGCAGCTGTTTTTAACTTTCTTATATAACATTTCATTTACGTTTGTATCGCAGCTTAGTTTTACTAAAGCAAAATGCTGTGTTGTGGTGATGATGTACCTATGTTGCTGTTCAGTTACTATAAGAAACAATCTGATTTGTTACCACTATTTGTTGAAAACTAGGCAAACAAGCTACAAAAATAGCCAGAAAAGCTTATATTTATAAATACTAATCTGTGCCTTGTTTGCTGGCTAGTCTTGTTATTGTTAGGATTGCTTATTCTTAGTCAGAGAGTAAGACTTTCTAAAGCATTAAAGTTTAAAATGTAAATTACCAGCTATATAGCAGCATGCAGCTTGGAAGCTGAAGTGCTTTTTGACTTATTTCCATATCTGTAGGGAATGCATAGCAAATCATTTATTTTTAGATCCATATGTATATATAATGGTCACAGATAAGATATGTAGCCTATGTTTATGCAGATCTGTCAATCTTTAATTTGAGATACTGTCTTTGAATTTGATCACTTGTAGTTTCTTAGTTAATAGATGCTGTTGGTGCTGTGTTTCTGAAAGCATTAACACTCGCTGGTTACATCCTTTGCAGTTTTGATATTTACTGGACAAAATAAAAGCCATTTTAGTTCTGGTAACGCTAATGCTTCCCTTCCTCTTCCTTAGAATGATCAGTCAACTGGAGATATAAAAGTCATTGGTGGAGATGACCTCTCAACCTTGACTGGAAAGGTATGGCTCTTTGTGTGTTTAAAAACAAAACCACTAAAGAATACCTGCATGGTTTTAAGGCTCCTCTTCTAGTGTGAGAAGATTATAGCGTTTAAAAAAAAATGAAAACTGAGATTTCATTTAAATATTTGCCACTGTGTTACTAGGGTAGTGGATAAGCCCCGCCAAAGCTGTCAGTTTAGTCTGAACTTAACAAAAAACCCCACGTCTTTACTATGTTCGGTATCAACAAAGTCTTAGGAGAGTTGTTTTTCTGCCCTGCCTGAGAAGAATAATCTTGTGGGGATTGTTGTCTACACAGTACCTTTAGAAGAGTGTGGTGTTATTTATTTGCTGTATTGGTGTTTCGCTGAAGTAGTGATGGGAATCCATACTGTTGACATGTGTAATGTGCAGCCCAGGTTAGGAACAGAGGTTCCTGTTACAGGCAGTGATGAGAGAAGGAAATGGGAGAATGCAAACTGGGGATCTGCTTGTCTCCAGTGGCTCTGTGGAGATCACTGAGCCAGATGTCTGGGGTTAAACCATCGGTGCCTCCGGCTCTGTCAGAACACATTACCTTCCCCTTCTCCTTAGGCATGCGGGATCTTTAAGGCTTGTATGTCACAGTTCAACATAAGGGATGTAGGTATGACAGAATCGTATGTGTCCCTGTGGTATGACACTCTTTCTTTTAGGAGAATGTGAACTGTGTAAACCCTGTTTTGATCTCTTTTGCATATATCTACAATTCCCAAAGTCTAAATAATTTAAACACCACTTTGTACTCAGCATGGGACGTTGAGGAGAATCTCATTGCCAGCTAATTGTTATTAGAACATCAGAAATGCTAACTGCATAGAATTCACTATCCGGTGTAAACATACATAAATGGTGGTACAAATATTTATTGGCAATGAAAATGAATAACTTATGGAGATTACTAGATGTATATATTAAAAATTGGCATATTCTCTAGATGTTAATGGACTTCTCTCTTCTTTTTTTTTTTATTTTTTCCTTCTTTTTCCCAGAATGTTTTGATCGTAGAAGTAAGTATTATGTTTTGCTTTGAGGTTCTGATGTGTGACTGGTAAAAGAGTGCTTTTGGAAGTTGTTCTTAAGCTAGAAAATGTACAGTTTCTGATTTCAAGACTTTCAGCTTCTGATTCCAGGCCTGAACTTTGCAAGTAGGCTCTGAATTTGAAATGATCCGTGTTTTGATTTCTCAAATTGCATTCAACCACTAAATTTAACAAGGAAAATATCCATGTAAAATTGTTTGCATTTGCTTTCAGTTTTCTGGGATTCTGTCAATTCTAAAAAATTCTAAAATGTCTTTTTTTTTAATTAAAAAATATAGTCTGAACAATGTTATTAAGCATATTATTGTTCTGGGTTAATAATAGCAAGCTAGGAAATGAAATTGCAGGGGTAGAAAGAGATTCCTAGCAGGAATATCCTAAAATACATGAAACAGATCTAAGCCCGATGTCCCTGTGTAGTTTGTTTAGAGATTTTTGCAATCGCTAAATCCCCATTCCTCTTTTTGTCATGGTTCTTTGGATGATATCAGGTACAGTACACCTCCTTTCAATTTCCCAGTAGCTACTCTTGCTTCTTGCTGTCATACCTCTTTCTTGATGGACAGTGTTGTTTATGTTCTTTGACAAAGGATGTTCTTAAGTAAGATTGCCAGTTTCAGGATAGGGAAGCAGCAGCAACAGACAGGAAAAATGGATGTGTAATCTGATAATGTCTTAAGGCTCCAAATAATGGAGCCAGTGTTTGTAAGCAAAGAAACAGCTATGGCAACTGGTTCAGCAGCCAAAGGGAAGGATGTTTCCTCTCAAAATTTATGTTTTATGGGTGGGGATTTTGTTTGTTTTGGGGTTTTTTTGGTGTTTTTGGGTTGGTTGGTTGGTTTGTTTGTTTGTTTTAATTTGAAGGTTGTACTATTCCACAGGAAGCACATTCAGTTCCAAAACTCCTACCAAAACAGTATGTATACAGCAGTCATCTGGGTGTCCAGTGGCGTCCTTTGAAGTATATTTTGCTTCCGATAGGCAGACGTGTTTAATTGTCTGCTGCTCCGTTTCAGATGAATGTATGTCTTTAAAGTCCCAGACAGCTAACTAGGTTAGTCTCTCATTTGTTCAGTGAATCATCTGACTTCTCTTATATGCTGTCAATTATGAACCCTTTTACTACTCACCATTTTAACTGTCAAACAATAAAAATACACATTTATTGTAGGTTTAATAACTTGTGCACCAGAGCACTAGGCTTTTCTGTACAGCATCCCTCTGTTGTGCGAAACAACTGTAACAGCGTGGAGATTCACCTCCAATAAAGACATCATCACACAATGCAGAATCAGTGATAGCTTCTATTTTTAATTTAGAGTATGAAAGTAACTCCTTCCATTTATTCACCAACTTTTACATATATATCTGTATGTCTTTAACTTTTCCTGAGTTTATAACCGTGATTAAAAACTTAGTGTTAAAGACGGTAGTGCTGATGGGTGAGTTGTTTGTTTGATTCTTATTTTAATTGGGAGTCATGGGAAAATAAGCTGAAACCAGGACATTGCTGCTTCTGTGTTATCTACATCCATCTCTTCAAATAGACTTGATTTCAGGCCCGCCCCTCTAAAGGTAGTATGATTATTTCAGTCTAAATGAGGAGTCCATTTCTGATGCTTCTGTTGTAAGCCACTTGTTTTTCTGCTTATATGTGCAGTGGATGGGATTAAAATTCTGTGTCAAAACTCATTTTAGTGTGAGTATAGATTTTAGAACTACACACAGATATTCCCAGTGCAGTTCTTCAGCTATTCTCTACTGTAAATTACACTCCTTTTTCTTCAGTGGCAATAAAGGGTTGTTCTGCCTATTTTCCCTTCTTACTTTCTTTCTGTTGTGTACATCCATCTCTGTAACGGAGCCCAGTGGCAAAACTAATGTTACTGTTACCATATTCAAATTAAACGTTGTTTGTCTGATAGCTGCAAGGAGCACAAGCCATAAAATCTCCAAAAGGAGCCAAGAAAGTCAGAGTTCAGTAACTGCTTTCAAAGTCATAGTTATCCACAACAATTAAGAACTACTTTGCTGAGCAGAGCTGTGTAAGCACATCATGGTGTTCTGTCACCTGTACTTGGTTACAAACAGCTCTGCTCTTGCAGGTGAGCAATTTCTGTGGTAGAAACATGAAAATGCTACTCTGATATGTTCAATAATCTTTCTTACATGAGGTTGTTTGGTTGGTTTTTTTTCAGGATATAATTGATACTGGTAAAACAATGAAAACGTTGCTGTCTCTACTTAAGCAATACAATCCAAAGATGGTGAAAGTAGCCAGGTAAATTTTTAATGATGATTATTTGCAGTGTATTTTGTGTTGAGAATGACACACCGTTTAAAAAAAAAATAAGAAGTGTAGAATACATTTCCATGAAAGAGAAGGAGGAGGGAACATTTCTTTAGGAGACGTATGTCCGCTGCAATCTGTTGGAGTTTAGTATTTGTTTAAACTCCCAAAATACTTTTGCTTGTTATGAGAACATGCATTCAGCAGAACCTCTTCTTTCTAATCTTATTGCTGGAAGAATTTTAGTGCTTCAGAAGGGGATCTCTTGTGCAAGCCTGGTACATGTCTTGTCTTATGTTATGGTAAGATTTGTGGAGTTTTACCACTGAAGTCCAAGTTAGGTTTAGAAGTATATGGAAGAATTTATATATTTTGGGCTTAAAAAAATAAATAAATTACCCTCTCAAGTTGGTAGAGGTATTTTCTACAGTAATTTTGTTCATAAATGTAGCCTTTTAGTAGTAGTGACTTATGTGGCTGTAGTATCCATCCAAGCATGTTTGTTTCTGCTTGCACTGTCTGCAACTTCAGTACGCTGCAGTGGAGTACCTGTGCAGTGGAGGTCTTTTTTTAGTTTCCCTTCTTCGGTTGTAGAATTAAATTAACTTGCACACCAATGTTATTGTTTGTGTAGTGTGCATAGCGCAGCTGAGCTTCAGAGGTCATTCTGTGAGAGTTACCCAGCCATATGCTCTTCCAGGCTTTTCTGCTTAGTTACATCTTCAGTCCATTACTTTCAAAATATTTGATAATTAAATAACTTAGAATGAGCAAAAAACACTGAGAATAATACTATGTTATTAACCAGTATCAGCATTTCTCCTCCTCCTCCTGTTTAAATTACCTCTTTTGCGCTGCTATGCTGTGGTTGTGTATTTTACAATAAAAGTGTAATGACTGCTGGGGATTAGAGAGAAAGCAGAACTGTGTGCAATATCTAATCAGTTGTGTTGCCACAACAATGTCAAAGCAGTTGTTAGATGTAGGAGAACAGCTTTTCTTGCTGATAATCTGGAGGTGACCTGCTGAAGGTGAGGTTGTTGAGGATTTCTCCCTGGCTTCATTGTTTGCCAGATTTTAAATATTTGTCACTGAATAGTGCCCTGACACTGCAGTGTACATCACGATATAACGTAGTGTGAGCAAAGTGCAATTTCCTATTGTTTAAACCTGTTGCAGTAATTTGGACCAGGCAAAGACCTGAGCAGGTACACGTGATCAGTGGAGATGGTCTTTAAGTGTAATGGTGTTAGTTACTTCACTTGCCTCTATTCTCTCTCTTCTCTTATTTTCTTTTAGTTTTTAATTTTCTTTTCCTCTGGCAATTAAGCTGTTGCAGCAGGGAGATGTGAATTAATGGTAATACGATTTTGGGGCTCCTTTGATCAAATCCTGTACCATTTCTCAAAAATTAAGTCTCACAAATAGAAGTTTCAGAAACTGTCTAAAATTGAAACTGGGCCTCTGACTAATGAAGCCCTACCTTTGAAGGTGGTCCAGGAGGGAAGGAAGGTCTGTGCTTAATGCACGGAGCTATGCTGACCTCTGTCTTCACATTCAGCCATTGAGCTCCTTTTTTCTCATGAAGTCTCAAAGACGGACAAATGTCAGGCCTGTGGGGTTGTCTTCTAAGAGGTAGAAATGCTCAGGTGAATAATGAGTGAATCGAATTAAGCTAGCAGGGCATTTCTCTCTACTAGAATACCCTCAGCTCTGCATCTCTCTGCTTTCTACACCTCTGACTAGTAATTCTGGAAAAGTAGAGCTGGTTTGTATCACCTGATCATCAGAACCAATTACGGTTTTTTATGGGGGTAATTAGTACTGCCAGTGAAAACCAGTGGAGGACATGTTGCACAAGTGCAACTGAGGTTGCACTTAAGCACCTCAACTTTTGCTTCATGATACCAATGCTTTTGAAAGGAGCCAGTTGGTCTGGTCAGATCCCAAGTTGTCACCTCTTTACCTATAAGCTAAATTATGCCTGAAGTTCCTAACACAAATAAAGCCCCATTGAGTCACTTTTCATAATGCAAATCCATCCAGGTCAGTATCTCCCAGCCTCTTCCTTGCAGACCTGTTAGCTGTCCTTTAAGCTGTGAACGATTTGTGATTCTAGGAAGTTTTGATTTTGTCGTCGTGATCAGTTGTGCCTGTAAATAAAATAATAGTTTAAATATGTATAGTTATGCTCACAGTTATTAGGCAGCTTGTCTGACATCAAAACAGTCTCGTGTATTTGTACCTGGTGTTCTTCCGTGTTTCAGTTTTATATTGGTTTTATTTCACAGTTTGTTGGTAAAAAGAACTCCTCGAAGTGTGGGATATCGGCCAGACTGTAAGTGACTTTTTGACAACCATTATTAATTTTTAATAGTATGTCAGTGTACTGTGTACCCTTTGGTTAAAGTCCAGGGATGTTCCAAATAAGTTTTCAGTAGTGATTCTTGATAGATTTTGCCCTTAGTTAGGGAAATTAGATATTTGGAATGCCTTTTGACAGACTTAATCTGGATTTGGCTTGATCCTTTTTTTTTTTTTTTTCCTTTCTTAACTTTTTGTACCATTTTACCGTATGAAAAGTAAACTTTGATATCTTGGTCCAGGTTACATCCTTTTCATTTGCAAATTCTCCCAGCTTGCCTGTAGTCAAACACTTTGGTCAGCAGAATCTGCTGGATTCACCTTTGACACTTCTAGGGAGTTATTCAGGTGCCTAAACTTAGCCACCTCGTGCCGTTTGGATGTCCCAGGAATGTAGGAGGACCACAAAGAGCAGCAGGTCTGATAAAAGTTTACACTGGGGAGCTGCTTAAATAGGCACAAAACTGGTTATATCTCAGCATCTGAATTACTCCCTTCTTGCCTACTCCTGTCTGTCCCAAGACCAAAAAAAGGAGTGGCATCCACAGGAGACAGTGGTGTCAGAGTGATAGTTCCTCCTGCCATGGGAGGGGCTCTTCTGTTTTAACCCTGTTCCAGAGGCTAAATTCCTGTTAATCTGGACCATATACTTTCACCATGGAAGTGGAGTCAGCGCAGCAGCAGAATCGCATCCTCTTTCTCTTCCTTTCCAAGGTTGTACAATATTCTGGAACTGACGTTTTTCAATGCAGTTTTTCAATGCCTTAAGGCTTAGTTGAGCTGTTCCCCTCAGTCAAGGATGCCCCTCATTCCTGAGATCTTATTATAGGCTTAGCTGGGTTAATGGTCATCCTTTGGTGAATCTTGCAGCAGATGACTTGGTTTGCCATCTGTCCCCAGGAACAAACCTATTCGGTACAGGACACGTGACCTCTGAAAGAGACCACAAGGCAGTAATGTCTGGGCCTCCCTTTAAGCCCTGTGTTGTGAGGCCAAGTAGACACTAAACATCACCTTAACTTTTCCAAAAGCACGCATAGCCTTTGCTTTGAGTTGTACAACGTAACCCCCCTGGTTTCCAAACAGACTCTCATTGTAACCAGGGAGACAAAAACCACACAGCTTTCCTGTGCTCAGGAGACTTTCATTTAGCACGATGGGAGAAAGCTATTTAGAAATTTTATATTTCATAGAATTTTGTATTGGTTTTGGTTATAGTGTGTGTGGACAGGTTGGACTGATACTGCTGACCACCCACAAGCTCTCCTGCTAGAGCTGTTTAGACGATCTGTGGCATAGCTGACGTCCTCTTTTCTGGGAGGAAAAAACCACAACCAAACACATAAAAGCAAAACCCAAACCCCACCTGTTTGCAAAGCCTGCGAGTGACTCCATAAAGAGCAGCGTGCTCTTTGCTCTTCTCTATTCTCTGTACCATGGAATCAGCATCTAAAAGGTGCTTTAGCAGTCAGTAGCATATTCCTGCACATCAGGTCCTTGTCCACAAGTCACAAGGATGGACAGCTACTCAGAGGCGAAGGGTTGGTTTCCCTGCGATACCTGTGGGTCAGATACCCACTGACTATTCTGTGCTCACTCTCCCAGCCCTTCACAGAAAGTCCTGTTGCACTTGCACACGCATAGCTTCGAAGGAGCTGACGGCAGAACCTGCCTGCTCGTTATGCCATTGCATAATGCAGAGCCGTGGGGAAGAATATGAATTACAGGAAGGGCAGGGTGTTTAAAATGTGACGGAAAAAAAAGGAGGGGAATTCAAGTTGGGGGATGTGGAAACCAGAATGTTGGGTCTAGACACCAGCTCCAGCCAGTGGCAAAAACTAACCTGGAAAATTCAAGACTGTGGGTAGCCGCGGGCAGAGACCCCTTTCTGACAGTCTGCACGTCCTCCTTACCTGCTACGAGAGAGTCATCTGCCTGTGGTAAAGTTCTGTCTTCTCAAACACGAAACGAAATGTGCTATACGTAAATGATGTCATGCATGAAAAACTGCCCTTCCTGCAGCCCTGCCTGGGGTACAGCTCCAGCTCCCAGAGGTGCTGCCTTTTGAACGATGCTCTGAGGGTGACTTGTGCTGTGCTCACCAGTTGCGCTGCTTCTGCACTGGCACATCAAGCATCTAGGAAGTGCTGGGAAGTATTGGTTCTTCTTGTATGTATTTACAAAGTTGAAAGAAATTTTCAAGGAATTTTACATTCTGATAATAATACCCTGCCTGTAGATGTAAGTGCCCCACTCATTTCTTGTAGGCTGCTTGCTCGCACCGTGCTGCTGCATGGGAACTAATAAATACATCTGTTTAATTTTGCATTTGTTGATAAATTAAAGCAATGAATTATGTTAAAATTTTGAAGTAGCTCAAATGTTAATCTGAGGGTACTTGAGTGGAAGAAATAAAATGAGTTGGGATGCTTACATATCTGTAAAATCCCAGAATGCCTCTGTGAAAAGATCTGGTGAACTCTAGGAAGCTCTTTTCTAACATACCGGTGACTTACGGTCTTTTTCAGTTGTTGGATTTGAAGTGCCAGACAAATTTGTTGTGGGATACGCCCTAGATTACAATGAATACTTTAGAGATTTGAACGTAAGTAATTTTTCCCGTATGTTTTTGTCCATTTAAAACTAGGGAGGAGGAAGGAAGGGAAGGGAAGTCTCCTCGCATCACTCTCCCTGCTCTGTAAGTTGTGCCTTGTGTGCAGATCCATTCCACTGGTGATGCAACTCCGAGGGCAAACCTCGGGAGCAGCAGGGCAGCGTTTTGGAGCTCTTTTGAAACTGAAATTTAGTCTGCTGCGTGCAGAATGGAGGCTATGCATCTTCGGTCAGCTTTGAAATAATAGAAAGCTTGTGTGAAGTTTTCATCAGATGTCTACAACAAATAAGTGCATTTGCTTAGTTACTTAGAGAAGGGAGCCTTTGGAAGTTAAAAGGGGTTAACTTTTTATTCTGTTAGTACTTCTTCATTTGTGTCCCACCAGACCCAGCAGACATTGGTTGGGACAATTAGGGGGGGAGAAAGAAGGCAATGTTGAGATAGTTAGATAGAAAGAGGCTTAAGTTCTTCCACATAAACAGTATCAGAAGATTCTTTTGTACTGAAATGCGTATAGCATGTATTTTTGTATTTTTTTCAGAAGCACATTACTGAATATGGCTGTAAACCATCGGTCTCTTACATTACTTTTCTGACAGGAGCTTTTTATTTTATTTTGTTTCAGCATATCTGTGTGATCAGCGAGATGGGGAAGCAGAAGTACAAAGCATGAAAGCACAGTTCAAGTGCTGTGACAACAGAGCTTTGAAATGTTTTGTTTACCGAGTCCTATCTTTCACAGGCTTCAACTCTGGTACACCAGCTAAAATTGTAGAATGCCCCAGCCCCATTGTCATATGCTTACTATAATTTATTGCATGTACAATATAAGAGCTCGTCTTGTTCATTTATATTTTAGAAATGTAAACAACTAGTGCAATTCTGCACTCCTTATTTTGATTTGCACTATGACTCTACCGACTATTGCTGCCCCTGGTTGGGTTGTGCTGTTTGTGAGCTCCTGAGTCTAACTCTTGCAGTGGTATATTGCTTAAACCTCATCAACCCAGAACTGAAATAGTTCAAGTACTGTAAATGTAAAACATATTATGATAGGGAAGTCTATTAGTAATATTTTAAAAATCTGTAATTTAAGTTTTATATTTTAATGCACAGATGTGATTGTGATTAATGGGTAGTTGCACCTTTGGGTGTTACCAAGCATGAGGAGCAGCCAGTTACAGTATCTGTAAGCTCCAAGGAGCTCATTCAAATCTCCTGGGGTTGCCTTATTGCTGTAAAGGAAGTCGGGGTGAAAAATGGACTTTGTTTGTTTGGTTGGTTTGTTTTTAAAGGAGGTGGAATGACAAACGGAATGTTTAAAATCTAGTTTTAATTGAGCTGCCCGTTTCTGTTAGATTTCTTTTTTCCTCTAAAAATATCCATCAGTCAGTGGAATTGCCTTTTAAATTTAAACAATTTTAATATATTTGTGAAAAAAATATTGTAATGTTTACTTTATAAGATCTACAAAACAAAGTACTTTAAATAAAGGCTGTCTCTTTAATATAATCCCCATACATCTACGCCCCTCGTTCTGTATAAGAAAGTGCTCTTGAAATTTTCTTCTTGGTAATATTTTTCATAGGTGGTTCTGACAGCGAAGGCAGACTCTACATTTTTTATCTCTGTAGAGCTTTTAGTTGACGTTATCCTGGCTATGAGAGATGATCGAGTGCTGAGGGAGGATAGTGAAACACTTGCATATTCTACAACCAAACTAGATTTCAGAGAGAATGGTTTAAGCTCTGTCCTTTGTTCTGTTTTGGCAAAAACGAAGAGTGGAGATTCTATGTTCATTAAACATCTACTCGTTGAAAAAAAGCAACCGAAACCATTTTGTAAGTAATCGTTTGGGTTCGTTACGTTAACACCCCTGCGTCCAGTTTAATTCTAAACAGGGCAGCACATCTCGCACCTCGTCCTCGTGCGGCGCTTTTCGGTCCTTAGCTCACGCAGTTCTTGTACTTCTGCACCTGGATTCTTCTGCTCTATGCTTGGATTTAATATTTCTCGGTGCTTCACACAGAATGAAGTTTTTGCCAGCCTGTTTTGGAAGTTTTTTCCTGTGGTTTTGAAGCCTGAGTCATGTTTCTGTACTTTTCCAAGTACCGCGCAGTGTTGTCCGTCCGTGGTGTGCTCGGTTACGACTGCAGCAGTCGGTAGCAGAACTGAATATGAACAATGCACGCGATGTAAGTTAGATCAAATGACTTCTGTAACTCAAAATTCTCAGTAACAACTCTTAGAACAGCAGCCACGATTATACTACACTCTTGCAATGTTACAGTGAATGTTCCAAAGAGCTTTTTTTTTTTTCCTTCCCCTAAACACACTACACAGTGTGATTGTATTTCTGGAAGTCCTAAGTAACCTTTGTGTATATTCCTTTTCAAGAACCTGTACTGTCCCTGGGGACGACTTCTTGCAAAAATCCCTGATGCATCTCCAAGAGGAGGAAACACAGAAGCAACACAGAAAAATATAAAGCCACTGCAGAATTATTACAGCTGGTCAAGTTTCAGTAGTTCTGGCCGAATTTAAGGTCTAATCCTGAAAAGCAGTGTTTTCTTCAGCTTTCTTAATAGTTCCAGCTTCACCCTGTGTTTGAAAATAAATTCATGGCAGCTAGAGATTACACTAGAAAGGTGGCTTACAAGTACTTATTTACACGTGAAAACAATGAGAAATCATCAACTTTTTTTATCATCTTTTGGGACCAAATCCTTACATTAGTCTCTCCTGAAATGTTTTCCTGCCTTGGTTAAGATGGTTGTTTGGAAGAGGGAGGAGAGGTTGAGTTAGTCATAACAAGAAGTTTATCTTCCAAACCATAGCTGGAGTGGGGAAATTGCTGGTGTGTTGAAACGCCACGGACCTGTGCACGGGGTGTAGTCACAGAAGAAGTTGGGGAAGATGTTCTTGAGCTGCCCAGACCCCAGGAGCAATGGTGCAGGAGCCCAAGTCTCGCCTCTGCCTGATGGAAAACATCGATATTAAAAAAAAACAAACAAAAAACTTACAGAATGTTCCCACATTTCAAATATGAGGGAACAGACACTTCTTGGTTTTGAGCTTCCTTCACCTACGCACTTGCCACACAGGGTTTATGACCCCAGAGGGATTCCTTGTCAAAAGCTTTTGTTACTCCATGTGAAAATTGTTCAGAAAAAGTTCCCCACTCTCTTGCTCTTTGCTAGAACGGTTCTAACATACCACAGCCTTTTGCAGCACCTTTGCACGTGCTCCAGGAAGATAAATTCTCAGTTGAAAATGTGATTGTTGCTTTTTACTGAATAATTTTGGTTAAAGACCGGGGTTTTAGTCGCACCTTTGCAAGTTAAATGGCAGCTTTACTCAACCCAGGCAGACATTGTTAAAGCATTATGAAAGCACAGAGAAAACGGTGTATTTGAACATTTATGTGGCATTTAAAATTCACTGTAGTTCCACATTTTATGATTCACAAATGTATGCTGGAAAAATAATTTTGCATATTTATGGGTTTAGCTGTACTGTCTCACCCTGTGACTTCTGGCGCTGCTGTACGTGTTGGTGATTCTCGCCTGCCGCCGATCACTGCCACGGCCTGGCTTGGTACTGCCGAGGGTTTGGAGCGTTTGTTCTTCCTGCTTTACATTCACACTGGGCAGAATCTCAAGTGTTCTAAGACAGAGCCGGGAGATGTGGTGTCAAGTCTTTCTGTGAACTGAGCTGGCAGTTCACTTGAAGGGGTGAACCCTGGGTTTGAAAATTGAGGATCTTTAAATTGCCTTGTAACTGTATATCCTGACTGATTAAACGGTGGTGGTGTTTCATTGTCTGCTGCGCTCTGAAAATCCTGTCAAGCACGTATTAATCCAGCAGCGAGGACCTGACGCTACTTATGGGGAGCTGGTTGCTTACGATTCATTAAAGGACTGTTTCTGCTGTGTCTGACTGCCTTTAATTCCCGTTCAGGTTGCCCCTTGCCAGATCAGATCTCAGCTGTATGCAAGTACCTGTGTAGGCAAACTGCAATATCACAGTGGTCTTTTTTTTCCCCTTTTTGCAGTGTTTTACATCTTCATTTCATTTCACAAGCAGGTGTAATTTGATGACACTTCTGATGGGGAAATTGCTTCCTAGCTGTGTAAAGATGCCAGTACCCAGTAAGGCCACAGTCATTGCAGACAGCGTGGTGAAGAAAGTAGAGCTAGAAAAGCTCAAAAGATTCAGCACGATGTAAGGAGGGGCAGTGAAGAGTTTCATCTTTAGGGAAACTGAGAAAAAAGGGCTCATGCTTGCAACTGCCAAGTGAGAAAAGACAAGGTGTGGTGCAAGGTGTGTGCTGGGGATACATCTGAATGACTGCAAACAGACTTCTGCATACGGGCTCTGTCCAGGCTGTTCTGCTCCGGTAAAACACCAACCGGTGAATTCAAACGTCTCAGAAGGTGGAGATACTTGCACAACTGCATAGGATAGGCAGGCCCAGGACAGTGAGTAGATCCAAGCTGCAGGTAGATTAACCTGTTTGAGTAAGAGGCTGATATTTACCTAACAAGTGATTATTAGTGGCATGTTTTATTTCCCCCCCCCAGAAAGGGATCCAACCATTTTGTTATCTTCTCCATATCTCCAGGTTGCTTATAGCAAGTCACTTTGTGTGTGTAAGCTACAACTTTGGGCATTAACATCCCCACTTTGGGTGTGGGTTTTTTTCCCAGACAGTCTGTGCCCTCCTGCAGGTATTAATTCCCCACCCCTGCATTTCACAAGTGTAGTCAGGAAAATACCCCAAAAGATAGTGTCTGTCTGTGTAAATGAGGACCCAGCTATTATATAAGGAACCATCTATTCCCAACTCCAGTCCCGGCTCTGTTAGGTAAGATTCTTACAGCTGGGTAGCTCATTCATTCCCAATTTACAATCTTGACGTCTCAGGAGCATCGGTGGGAATTATACAGGATTGCTTTGGGAAGAGACTAAGGCAAAATTTAGTGCTCCCAAACTATCTATGCACAGCAGCAAAGGAGCCCTTACTTATTTCACCTGTCCCGACCCTGCCGCTGAAGGCACCGCGTGTCCCCATCCATTGTGCGTGGGAGAGTGTGCCAGTGCCCTGTATGCTGTGCCGTGGCTGCAGATGCTGGTGCGGGACTGGGTTTGCCCCTCGAACCCCGGCGTGCGCTGGGCAGCTGCCCTCCGACGCATCGCACGGCTGTGAGCGCGGCCGGCGTGCCGCCTGCGATGCAGCCGGGCAGGGTTTGGCACAAGCACTGGGTGTGGGTTCAGCTGCCCTTCGTTTCGGAGAGGGATAAAATCCTTTCCTCTGGGAACCGACTTCCTGGGGGTTGATAATATGTGCTGCCTTTCCGGCACTTTCTGCCGGGAGACCTGCGGGGCAGGGAAGCGCCAGAGCAGCTTCACTTGCCTGTTTCCCATCTGAGGAGCTGGGACGGGCTAAAGCCGGCTCTAGGGCGGGAGGGAGGAGGAGGGTAAGGGAGGGTGTGAGTGCACGCTTTTAAGTGTGCGTTGCAGCGCCGTTATCAGATCTTTGCTCCTCAATTTCCTTTCTTGCCACTTTCTAATCTTCCATTCACAAAATGCAAAGTACCCAACAGCAATCAGAGAACACAAAATAAGAGGTGGAAATACCCTCTGCAGTGCAAACTCCTTACACTTGCAATGAAAAAACTCTCTTGTGCTTTCTAGTAAAGAGTAACAGACCCCGCCACCCACCGACCCCCTCCCGCCTAGCTGCATCTTCCCCACCAGCCTGGCCCCTCCCTGCCATCACACCTTGCCTAGCACACTCAAATACTTTAGTATGAGGGGGAAGCTATTTTCTCTTGCAGAGCACATGGCATGAGAACTCGCTCTGGGCAGTATAAATTAATATAATGCTCTACTTGAATCATATTTCGAGTAACCTTCAACTTTCCATTACTTGACCAGCACATGAGAATGGGTTTACGTGAGATTTGCTGAGAGCAATTGCTTACACTTTGCTTCAGAAATTAGAAGACTTGACCTTCTATTTTTCTTCCATTTGCTGAGTTTGTGGCCAAGAACCACTGACTCAGCAGGGTGCCAGCACCATCGTTTGCTCCGGTTATCGCACTCTCGCTTTAGCAGACCCGTCCTGGTAGAGTGGGTGAGCTGGCTTCTGCTATGCCCTGTGGCTACTACCTGCCACGTTTAATTTAACCTGAGGAGATTTTTCCCTTCCTACAGCTTTGCATCGAGGATGCTGGTGGCTTCCCACTGAAGCATAGCTGGGTACACAGAGTCACCTTAGCCAGAATTACCTTTGCTAAGAGAGAGTGAGGTATAAAGCATTTTTTCCCCTCTGTAGTGCAAAGAGCAAGACATGAACTTATTGGCATCTAGCACTGGGAGCTGCTGTTGTGCAAGGCACTGCACAACCACCTACCAAAGCCAGCCCTGGCTCAGCGCACGCTGGATGCGAGCTGAGGAAAAGCAGATGAGGTGGGTGGGCACGAAGTGCAAGGAAAGCAAGATAATGATGGATACCACAATGAGCTGCTAACCTTTGCCAAAAATTCCTTTTACATCAAAGGAGGTGAGCAGGAAAACACTGAAGGTAGATAAGGTGGCTTTTTGGGTTGCTTTTTTACTGTTTACAGGAATCTGCAACACCTCATTTGGCTCCCACACCACCGCCTCTCTAATGGAGGTACCTGGTACTGTGAGCAGGGTAACACAACAAGCTTTGTCTGTGGGAGGGTTTCACTCCGGGTGGAAAAAAAAAGAAAAAAACCCAGAAAAAAACAGAAAAAAAAAAAAAAACCAAAAACCCAAAAAAAGAAAAGTAGAAGTGTGCGATTGAAAAGCACCTCTAGTGTCTGCTAAACCCAGCAGCCGCGCAGCGGTGCAGTGATGTGCTGCCTGTAGTTACCTACCACAGGGAGCGGCTGCCTTCCAGCTTTTTATAACATCACACCGAAAACTACTGAGGAAGCTCAAAAGATTTTTTTTTTTTCCTCCACAGCACTCACATAGGTTCCTGATACAGCAGACTTCACATTTAAACTAACAAAAATTACATCTTGCTTTATTCAAACAAACAGAAGAGCTCGCCCAAGCTGCTTTGCATGTGCCGCTGCCCCTCTGCACGGCTGCTGAACGGAGCTGCCCTGGCAGTGCAGCGCGGCATGGCAAGGGGCTCTGGGCAACTGAAGTCACACCAGGGATGCTCTTTAAGGGCGTTTGTTGCTTTTTTATTTTTTTTTTTTCCCGAGTGATCTTGTGCTCAAATGCAGTGTTGAAGTCAACCTGCAAGCACACTGAAGGCAAACTTTTAAGGATAAAAAAAGTAAACGCCAGGAGCTTCCCCAGCTTCTCAGACCGAAAAGCGCAGCTGGGTGCCGACCCCCTGGGCGTTCTGTATTAATGACTGGCAATAACCCGAAATATTTGGAGGAGAGCAAAGGGACACTCGGAAGGTACTGGGAGCAGCAGAGGGGAGCTGACTGCCCCCCAGGCACCGCGGTGCTCTGCTGCCCCCCCCTCCGCCCTCGCTCCCAGCACCCCTGTGCCTTCCCTATGGCACATCCATCACCCCAAGCCAGGGGCCAGACAGAGTTCCCCGCAGCTCGGTGCTGCTTACCCACAGCACAGCCACCTTCAGCGGCACGTTTTTCTCCCCTCTGGGATTGCTTTTCCTATGGGCTTGATTTAGCCTCTAAATTTTCCTCTTGTCCGCTGCTCCCAGAACTCTGCAGTGAGTGCGTTTACTCTTCTGTCAGTGCCGTTTTGATCCTGGCAGGAAACCATAGCCTGAAAGCACAGTTTTAGCAGAGCTCCCGCTTGTAAAGGAGGAAATCTGTTTTTCTAGCTGCGTAAAATTGAACTGATCACAACAGAAAGGTCTAAAAAAAAGACTAAACCTGATATTTAACTCTTACACTCTATCTACAAATACTAACAGAAAACTTTTCTTAAAAAATAGTAAAAGTATAGAAGTGCAAAAAGAATCACTTTATGGACCAGTTTCTCTGTAAAACAAGTTATTCATTAAGTTTTCCTGAGGGAAAGCAGTATTTTATACAGTGATTAAGGGTGTGACCTGTAGAAACTGGGAATAAACCATTTTACAGACACAAATAATACTGATGTCTGATTTGAAATGGGTTGGTTGTGTCCAGACACTGCAACTTTGACCTGTTTCTGGGTAGAGGCTCTGAAAAGCTGCTCCCACCCATGCCCGCTCCTTTTGCACCTCCCTTGTGCTAGAAACATTTGTGAGCCGAAGGGTCCCCCGTGCCAACCTCCCCGTGGTACTGATGCTCACCGCCCAGACCAGGAGCCACAATTAAGCTGTAAATCAGCAAGAGACTATTCCCCTGTCACCCCCGTGCCCCACCGCTATCAACCGTGATTTATTAATTCCTAAAAACACTTGAAAAAGCAAATGTCTGGGGATTCAGAGCCACCAGCACTCTACAGGAGACTGCAGGACCAGGACCATCAATGATGCACCAGCTCTGGCAGGACCCAAAACATCACCCCCCTTCAGAAGATGGATGCTCCACCAGGGACTATGCCAGTCCTCCCCTGGACCCCCGTGGTCACCATGTTTGTTCCTTGCTCCTGCAAGGGCTGGGAAACTGCAAGTGGTGGGATAAGGGCAAAGAAAGTCCCTTCACCTTTGGGCTGGGCTTGCTCCTGCTGCACTGAGGGGGCTGCAGACAAAAACCTCAGGTGCTCCAGGCTCTCCCCGCTCTTTCCACAATGGCCCAAGAGCTGCCAGATCCTGGGGAAGTTGTCCACTGCCCAGGTCTGTGGAAAGATGAACCCTCTCCTGGCAGCACTTCCCCAGGACCCCCTCCTTCTTCCCAGACAGCTAAAGCTCCAGTTCCTGACAGCCCTCGCTCCCCCCAACCCAACATCCCTCATCACCCCCTCCCCAGCTGCTGGAAGCAGCACAGAGCAAGAGGCAAGGACTCAGCATCACCCCTCGTCCTCCAGTGCCACCCTGTATCCCCCAGGCTCTCCCCACCCAGTGCTGGGGAAGGGCCTGGCACCATCTCCCAGCTGAGGCTCCTGTGCCATGGCTGTGCCCTCTGCCCCCTCCATCCCTGAGCTGGGGCATCAAGTACGCACCAGCCCAGGGGAGCCGGGGCATGGCCTCCACCTCCTGCCCCTTCCCATTAACGACACCAAGCCCTCGTTTGTTGCTGCCTCCGCAGTGGTTTATTGGTGTGGGAGACAAGAGCCCCCCCGAGCAGCAGTGTGGAAGACACCATGGAGGTGCTGAGGAGGCACCCCAAGAGCCAGACCCCCAGCTCCTTTCGCAGGGACCAATTTCCAGCCTCACTAAAGCAGCAATGCAATACTGGAGAGCAACAGGCAATCCCAAACTCCAGTATTTACGTGCTGCTAGAGTACTGCTGACAGCTCTCACTCCTAGTGCCTCTCTCCATGGCCTCCAGACCCCCCCTTTTCCTCCCCAAACATGGGGCAACAGTACCTTGGCCAATCCTTCGCCAGGGAAAGGACCGATAGGTGAGGGGTAGGGTGCCAGGAAGGAGCTACAAGTCCCTCCTGCCCGCAGGGAGACACACACATACACAGACTCGTAGGGAATGTATTTGTAGCTGCAAAGGATGTGCGTGGATACAAGCACCAAGAGAACTTATCTACACATACCTGTTCAACTGAACTACAGAGATACAGGGGAATGTGTTAGCTTCCACATCTATGATAACCAGAAGCTCACTTTCTTGTCTTATCCTTGAGGTAATGAGGCAGCCCAGAATGGTCTGTATCTCCTTGTCCCTACAAACCATGATGTGCTGCTACATCTCCTCAAAGCCCACTGAATGTTGACATTCCAAATGGTATTATGAATATTATTATTTTTTTTTTTCTAAACCATGATATAGGGTACTGAAGAACACTCTACAATGAAGACATTTAACATGCATGCATTAACACCACAGGACATTTTTTTCTTCATGGGTGCTATCAGAAAGTCTGTAACTATAAGAGAACAAGCAGTTACACAATGCAAACAAACCAGTTTCAGAAACAAAATCAGAAATTAACTGTTCCCCCCACCCCCAGAAATATTTGGGCCTCTTCAAATCTACACCTGCAGACCTAGAAGACCTTGCTGCTTCTGCAGCAGACCCTACAGACCTTTCCTGGCCCTTCCAAACAGTCCCTGGGGAAACATTACCTTGTACTTTCCTCTCAGGGGCTGCTGAACATCAAGGACTTTCCAGGAGTTGCAATGTTAACGGTTACATTCAGATTCCAACAGTTCAAACCTGTTAAGTTTTCCTTGAAAATATTTTTATTTGGCTCATTTTGACTTTTGAGAAATTTAAAATATCACTTTTATTCAGAAATTAAAGATATCCTGGAACGTCACCACCTCCCCTGCCTGTACCAAAGAAAATACCAGCGCAGGGCAGAAAGGAGCCTGCAGCTCTGAAGCAGGCAGCTGCCAGAGGCACTTACACGCCAGCCTGCGAGGGCTATACAGGAGCCGTGCAGACAGCCTGACATTTTTTCTGTTTCCTTTTGATTTTTTTTTTCTTCCAGTTATGTGACAACTTCCTTCAATTCATTTTCTTAAAAAGCAGCATCACAGAAACCCCCGAACAATGTCAGAAACGACGCCATTAGCTCCAACGCTTGTCCCGTCCCCTCACACTAACACTCCGCTGAGATCCACTTCGTCCTCCTCCTGGTCCCTGCCTGTCTAGCAAACTTAAAAATAGGAATTTCGAAAGCTCTTGTGACCTGTGCCAAATTACTGCAAAATTTAAATCAAATATTTGCCAACAAAAAGGCTGTATTTTTTTACCACTTCAGCGTCCTCAATACCGATAGCACCAGGTCCAGCTCCCTAACCAGAAACTGCTACTTACTGCAAAGTATTCAGAGAAAGTTAAACCTGTACAAGCTAAAACAAAACCCCCCCACGTAATTTTAACATTATTTTTGTAACAATGTTTTACTTGACTGTGCCTGTGTAGTCTTATTTCTTTCATCTCTTCAAGTGACTCAAAACAATATAAGGCAACAGCAAACAAGCTCAGCTCTAGAATTCGTTCTGATTGTGTATGAGGTTCAGGTTTAATGAACATTTTCATATATATATTATAAATATATAAAACCAGTCCTTAGCCTAGTTTGACAAGCAGGGAAAGAGCTATTTCCAGCAAGGAGGACTTTCCAAAGCGAGGGCTCGATACAGTTCCACCAGCCTATTCTCTAGCAGAGAGAAAAATCAGCATTCACACCGAGTACTCAGCAAGTGGAAATTTGGGATAGGCAGTGAAATACGTATCTGAGAAAATATGCGTGTTTATGACATGACAGCATAATTATTCTAAGCAGTAAAGCTCTGTGTTTGAATCGCCCCATCTCACACTTCGGCTTCTTTCAAACTTAGTTTGTGCTTTGGAATCTCAATATTACAGCAGGAAGATGGCAGCTAAACAGGAGGATTTGAGTTTACCTTGACCTCTCCAAGGTGCCCAAGAAGGGACACGTGCTTCAGAAGAACCTGCGTTCATCCAGAGGGATGCAGATGCTGCAGCTCGGACCCAGAGCTTACCTTTCCAACTCACCTCGGAGTGCAGGCACAGCGGCTCCTCCTGCGCCGACTCTCCCTGGACACAAAGCAATCGCTGTTTCAATGGGAACTAGAAAGCAACACACAGAAGGGTTTACGAGGTGCGCTCAGAGGCACCGCGGGAGGGGGGGACAGGGGCTGCTGGGCAGCCTCGGAGCAGTCACCTCCCTAGGCATGCACCGACCACACGGGCTCGGATGGGTGCAAACTTCTCAAAAATCAGGGAAAAATAAAAATAAACCAGGCTTCTGCCTCCAGTTAGGGCAGGTGAAGAAGCAGCACTTGAAGAACCATCGCATCCCTCCTCTCCCCATTCCTGCAGCCAGGGCTACTGGCACCACCGGCACCAGGAGTGTGACTCCAGGCTGTAGTACCCAAGCACGCTGGTCACCCCGAACCATAACCCAGGCACGGGACAGCCAGGAGGCACAATACAACTCCTGCCAGCCAAACCCAGCAGCAGCTGCGGGGGTGACTGGGAAAGCCACTGGGCACAGCCATGTCCGGCAGCAAGCCCACTTCCCCTCCATGAAGGGGTTAAAACAGCAGCAGCAAGAACACCCTATTGGTCTCAGCAGGTGAGAAGGACAGGAAACATTTTGTGCCAATTTTAGGTGATTTTAATGCTGATTTTAATTGTTGGACTAGATGATCTTAACGGTCTTTTCCAACCTAGATGATTCTATGATAAACCAACCCCAGGACAAGCAGGCAAGATGCAGAGAGGCTATTTGGGGGTTGGGGTGTTTGTGGTGGCACCTTCAGGCACTCAGCTGCTGGGGGAGGCAGCATCCCAGGAGCACACCCAGCACAGCCAGGAACAGGAGTGTCCCACTGTACTGGTAGCCCCAAGTATGAAGAGAACTGCCCCACCTCAGTACAAAAGCATCACAACAGCTCTTCTGCTACCACAAGCTCCACACCCATGGTGTGTACACCAGCTATTTCTCGAAATCAACACTTCTGTTATCTATAGAAGACAGCCACCTACGGAGGTTTAATTAAATCCCCCAAATAACCGGGGAATTTAAACATGCAGAAATCCATTAATGTAGTTCACAAAACAACACAACTTTGGCTGGCCAAAATACATTGGGCAATTAAGTAAAAAAACACCCCCACTGCCCCAAGCCCAAGCTCATACACAAAACGAAAATAAATTCACACTGAAATACTTGGTTCCCTTAAAACAAACCCCTGATCCCTCCTTGCTTGACACTGTAACAAAAAACAAAAACAAAAAAAAAAGGAGAGAGAAAAAAAATAAGTGAGAAAGAGCACCATGGGAAAAGAAGGAAAAGGAAAGGAAATAAATACAGGAGCCTGTGACAGGACAGATTTGCATACAGAGCTTCACTTTGGGGCTAGGTAAGCCAAAAGACAAGTAAACACTCAGCATTTCCTACACATATAGCACAGGAAAAAAACTCAACAACTCTACTATCAAACAGCTTTCCAGGAGACAGGCACAAACAAATCCTGAAGTCATTGTTCTCATTTGGAAGAAAAAAAAAAGAAAAGAAAGAAGAAAAAAGCATTTACTCTTTTACAAAAAGGCTTAAATAAACCATCTCATTGCAACTGAAGGTCCCAGACATTAATTAGCGAGACACAATTACAGTAACAAAATGAAAACAAGGGGGGCAAGCTGCACCCAAACACTTTGTACACACCCGGGTCTGAAAAAAACCCCACCACTTCCATCCCTGCCTCCCTTTGAACAATACAACTTAAACAAAAGTCACGTATTAATATTTACAGATGTGGCCAATAGCTGGGACCAGACCCGACGCTTGACCGACCACCACCAAACAGTTCCAGCTATTACGTTTCCGACAGGACTCGCCTCGCGAGGCTGCTGCGGCCGGGCGAGGGCTGCCTGAAGAGAAGTGACTGTTGAAGAGCACGAGCAGTGGGACGTGGGAACCGCACGCAGCTGAGCTACTTTCATTTGCACGGGCGTTTACAGCCAGAGCATCCCCTTGGGTGTGGACACACCGCGCAAAAGCCAACTAAGACTTCTCCCTGGGGGGCACAAAATAAACGCATAAAACATACTTTTCCCCCCTCCCCATGTGTCAGAGCTACACGCGAAGCCGTTAATTCCTCGCACGCTTCATTAAAACTATTTTAATCTCACTACCCTGCCTAGCACACCGGCAGAGAAGCAGCACGACTGTCACGAATGGCAGCATGTTAGAGCTGCCTTTTAATTTCAGCCCGGCACACCTTCCACGCTCAACCGCACGACGGTAACGCGCTCTTAGGTGGGGCACGACACCCGAAACCGAACGGCAGCTACAAAGGGCAAGTTCAAATAATGCGAAAAATTAATTCGTTAACTTTACTTGATTTGCAACTCGAGCCCGGTACCGTTACCAGCGGGATCAACTGTATTTAGCAAGGGGAGGCTGTTAACGTGAGGGAGAGCTACTGGTGCTCGCAAGGGCCTGCGGGGTAAGACTTCAACTTACAGTACTCCAGAAAACCAGTAAAATCCACAGTAAAAGTCCAGGATCCACAGTTTTTTCTCAACACTGCTGAGGAGAAGAAAAGTATGATGCTTCTTGTTACTTCCATTTTTTTGCATTGTCATCTCATCCAGTTTTAAACAACAAAGGATAGATCTGGAAGCCTGATTCCTATAAAGTTTATTTGCTAAGAACAGAAAAAGAAAAAAAAAAAATTTTTTTTTTTTGTCAGATGAACATTAATTCAAAACATAACAAGCACAGATTTTTATTTTTTTTTCCTATCTATATATTTGGGTCAGCTCGCCTGAAGCATTACTTAAAGCTTCCCTCTTATGTTTCATAAAAGTTTATTGCATTAGCAGTTCAGTTTTACTGTATTTCCCACCAAAGTGGATTAACTAAATACAGACTTTTGCAGTTGATGGTGAGCAATGGAGTTCTTTGGATTTCTTCAGAGCAGAAGATGATGAAACTTGGCAGATGGTCCCTCACCTACACACGCACACAACACACAAGTACAACCTATTGGGGGGGGGGGAAGGGGGGGAGAAACTCCTGTTTTAACCTTGGAAAAATTCACTCTCCAAGCACAAAAAAATTGCCTTTATGTTCCCCATTGATAATACTGGTAACATTGTCACAGGGAGCTTCCTAGGGTCTACCTCTTCAGTGTTATGCTTATATTTTCAG
>JAAGNO010005111.1:0-13898 GCA_033439905.1 Ceryle rudis
GGGGCACCCCCAGGGGAGAGAAAACCCGGGGGAGGGCCCCGCTGGGCCAAGGCAGCGCGCGGGGGGGGGGGGGGGCGACAACGGGCGGTGTGCTGAAAGCTCTGCCCGGGGAAGGATGGTTTCCACCCGTCAGAAAGGCGTGGCCTCCCAAAGTTCTGCACCCACCAGCTCTGATGCAGGTTCCCAGGCGGAACTCTCGCGGGAGCGCGGCGCCAGCCGGGCTGCCCGCTGTGCCTGGCTCCTGCACCGGCGCACGGCAGCAGCACTGAGCACACCTCGGGGAGGTGCTCCCAGGTACAACAACTCCTCCGCTTGGTGACAGAGCTCCGGGAAGAGGTGAGTAGACTGAGGAGTATAAGGGAGTGTGAGAGCCATATCCCCTCCCAGCGGGCAGAGAAGGCAAGTGACAAAGGATTCTTTTCACCCTCTCCACTTGAGTGAAATAGTGACCAGAAGGAGAAGGGGCAGTGGCAACAAGTTCCTGTTTGGCAGATCCCCAACCCCATCTTCTCAGGTACCCTTAACATAACAGGTATGAGGCCCTGCAGGTGGAACAGAGTAACTACGAGGTTGTTGATTTATCTTGCTTAGAAGTGTCACCAAAGTTAAGTTGCCTAGACCCGGCAGTAAAACTGCCTCTGCCAGCAAAAAGAGATGGGTTGTTATTGGTGATGCCCTCCTGAAGGGAACAGAAAGTCCAATATGTACTTCTTAGGAAAGTCTGCTGCCTCTAGTGAGCCTGGGTTAAATATGTAGCAAAAAAACTTCTAACCCTGGTAAGGCCCTCAGATTACTACCCATTACTGGCTTTTCAGATAGGCAGTGACAAACTCACAAGAAGTGTGAGAACAACAAAGACAGACTTCAGTGTTCTGAGCCTGGTGTCACTGGCAGGCCTTTGGGTTTTTGCCCCAAATTTGTCCTTCTGCTCTCATGAGACTCCACCTGGAGTACTGTGGCCAGCTCTGGAACCCCCAATAAAAGAGGGACATGGACACATTGGTGCAGTTGAAAAAAGTCCCACAAAGATGATCAGAGGGGTGGAGCACCTCTTCAATGAGGACAGGCTGAGAGAGTTGGGATTGTTCAGCCTGGAGAAGAGAAGGCTCTAGAGAGACCTTACAGCAGCCTTCTCGTACCTGAAGAGTGGCTACGGGAAAGCTGGGGAGGGACTTCTTATGAGGGTTTGTAGTAATAGGGTGAAGCATAATGACTTTAAACTGGAAGAGGGTAGATTGAGATTAGAAATTAGGAAGCTCTTTACTATGAGTAGGGTTAAGGAGGTTGTAGATGCCCCATCATTGCAAGTGTTCAAGGCCAGGCTGGATGGGGCTTTGAGCAACCTGGTCTAGTGGGAGGTGTCCCTGCCTATGGTAGGGGGATAGGAACTAGGTGATTTTTAAGGTCCCTTCCAATCCAAACCATTCTATGATTCTAAAAATAAACCCACCTGTCTGATCTATGTTTGTGCCTCTCTTTAAAGTAGGACATCTGTGCTGCCTTACCGTCTGCAGCTGACTCTCCTTTTCTGCTCACCTTACAAAACATGGAAAATCACTTCCTCCATCCAATGGTCTGGCTGAGGAAATGCTTTAAAGGGCAAAATTGCAGCTCCTTCAAACACTGATTCACAGAAGAGCTTGAGCTTTGATTTATAATTAGAGCTCTGAAAATGTTTCATTACAAAGCTAGGAAGAGCTATATAGAAAAAGCCATCCTTGCTTGTTTTCTACCTCAGTTCACCATAAACCTTATTCATGTCTGTTCCTGGCTCTGTGTTTGCAAAGTTTTTCATGGTACTGGTATGAATCAATTTGAAAGGGAACTTTTAAGGCAAAGGGAAATGGGAAGCATGACCACATAATTTCAGGACAGGATTTCCTCCCCCCCCCCCCCCTTTTTTTGTTTCCTTAATCAGTGAAATGTTCAGACTTACTGTGTGACTTTAAGAAAAGGGCAAAAGTTACTTTCACTTTTTTCTTCTCCGCTCCTTTTCTCACTTGCCTCCACAAACAACAAATATTATTTCTCCATTTTCCAACATTTGGCTCTGGGAGTTACAATTTCATGTGGACACAGACTGAACATCTCTCTGTTCAGAAGACAATTGTCTGTGCTTTTGATCATGAGCTGCCATTTTGCACAACACAGCAAATGCCACTTCTACCTAGAAATGGAGAGAAGAATCCCCACTGCCATGAAAGCACTTGAGTTCTTTCTTAATTTCGCTCCTTTGAAAAACAGAGTCCATGCAAAAGTAGAAGCCCCCTTGTGAGGATACATCTTTGTTTGAATGAACGGATGAGCATAAGCCTTAAACAAAAACATTCTATTTCTCTATGCATCTTTATAAATATTCATATTTGTTTGGGTATTCTGCTCATGACCCTTGACATCTCCTCCTTCCTTCTTTTCTTTTGCTCTTTCCTAGTCCTCTCCCCAAATATGTGTCTCAGGCTCTTCACTAGGGCTATTTTTCTCAGAAAAATAAAAGTTTTCTCAAAACTCTTGTAAATGGTGGATACAGAAACATGTAATCTGTCAGTATTTGGAGATAGGGGCTGTGGACAGAAACTTGGATTTGAAAGAAAAAGAATGTATTAATTCTGTGCTGGTTTTAATCAACCATGCCGCCTGTGCCTACATGCCTATGCCTAGACTGAAAGCCCTAAAGCCTGCTTTCAATCCCTGACCCCCCTGAATTTGTACTTTTACCATACATCATACCATGCACTTCGTCATACTTCTTCACATAAGAGGTGATTTACTAGTGCTAGCACTGATCCTGTACCTCTGTGTCATGTACGATGCTATACTCAGGTCAGCTAATCCTGTTGTTGGGAAGCAGAATTAATCTGTACAGCTATTATTTCTCTATCAACTTTTCTTACTGCTTCTAGCAATTGGTTCTGAAGTCTTGGAGGATAATATTTATGATTAATATATATACATAAAATGTATCTTTCCTTCTTCCAGTGCTTACATGCCTTGAAATTTTTTGTTTTACTTTTTAAAAATTTTATTTATTAATTATATCACATGGCAGGATGTCCCTGGTAATATTCAGGTATAATAGGGTATTGCTTCAGTTAGTACTTTGGAAAGCTTAGGAGGGCAGCAGTTTCTCATTTTCTCAATCATGTTCCACGGATAGCTATACTGGAATAATAGTAATGAGTGATGTGGTTTTAATCATTTATCCAAGACCTCATGGCACATGAAAAAAAAAATTTTGCAAGTAGATAGTGCATTTTTAGTCAATTTTGAATATGCAGGTGACAAGAAAACATTTGTCAATAGACTTATAGGTAGAGATGGAATTAAAAACTCTCCAGAAAAACTTTGGGTGTATCTAAAAGCAGACAACACAAGGAAAGAGATGATGAGGAAAATGCTTCTCTTTGAAGTCATCAAGCATTAAGTGACACACAGCTATGGTCTACAGCTGTGATCTGTAGCTGAGTCACCATTACTGCTAAGTAATTTGTCGTGTTGCATCTCTGGACATCAGTGGTCAAATATTCCAAGGCCTGAAACTGTTTAAGAAAAACAGTATTTTGACTGCAGATACAGAGCTTGTCCTTTTAGGAACTGGAAAGTGGATTAAGCTGGCAGTAGAGCAAAACTGTCATGACTTCTAGGGAAAAGCAGTGAGGACAGAAGGAGCCATAAATTTTCAGAGTACGGTACATGGCATATTTCAAGGTGTAAGAACTGTGATGGATCTGGTAGGCTGGGAGGAAGAAGGCTTCTCTGTGTAGATACCACTGTACTGAGAAGGGCACTGGGTATGGCCATGCTTATTAGACTTCCCTTGAAATAAGGGATGCATGTTTTGAATGGGTAAGCTTTGCAGTCATGGTTTTTGCTCTGTGGATGGGAACACTCAGTGTGGCTTAATTGATCACATGACAGACATATCAGTTTTATTATCTTCTTTCCAAATGTGATCACTAATGGACATGCCAGGGCAAAGTGATAGAATGGACTGATTGGCTGGGCATCAAGTGCATGTGAATGGAACGTTAAAATATTCTTCTATAGCTAAATGTGTGTGACATTTCTGTAACAGATATCAAACTATATACAATTAAAATCTCAACTTCCATGACCTACAAAAGTCAAAGTACATCAAATTTACTGCTTGGCACATGGAACATTTCATAGATGTCCATATGGATTTTGATTTGTCATTTATCCTCATGGAAGCTGGAAAACAAAGGCAGAGGCCAATAGCTGGAATAAAAAAAAAAAATGGTGTTCTCTGTGAAACCAGCTACTCTCCCATAGTTAGAGTCTCAGGAACAGAGCTTGAAATCTGAAGTTTATTCTTAAAAAAAATCTGAAATGAACTGTGGTACTGATGAATGATACTGTGAAACTTTGATAGTTTAGAAAGAAGAATAAAAGAGATGACATTGGACTGGGAGGCTCAAGTGGAGTATTAGCGATATAATGGCATCATCATCACAAAAAAACTTTGTCACACTTTAACTCTCCACTGAATTAATGAAATAGCTCACTAGATATTGACTGTTATTTCTATAAGTTTCTGATTTAACTGCCTTCATAATCTTCTGTAACCCAAATACTCTCAGTACTGATAGCCCATGTTTTTTAGTATATGTAACCCTTTGGCATCCAGAAGTAAATACTAAACTCCTTGTCTACTGTTTACCATGACAACACCAAAAGGTGCATGTAGAGTTAGCTTTCAAAAGTGCTTCAATTTGAGTAGGGAGTATATTAAATACATTAAAAAAAACCCCTCCAATAAAACTGAACCATTAAAAAATTAATTTTATACTTTAAAATAAATCTAGGCAGTAGATTTGCCTAGGGGAAAATAGTGGATAAGTGTAGACTTCTGATGCTTTTGGCTGGGATAGAGTTAATTTCTTCTTAGTAGCTGGTACAAGGCTATGTTTTGGATTTGTGCTGCAAACAGTGTTGATAACACAGGATTGTTTTCATTGCTGCTGAGTGGCACATACACAAAGTCAAGGTCTTTTCTGCCTCTCACACCACCCCCACTATTGAGTAGGCTGGGGGTATACAAGAAGTTGGGAGGGGACACAGCTGGGACAGCTGACCCAAACTGACCAAGGGGATATTCCATACCATATGGCATCATGCTCAGAAATATGAAGCTGTGGAAAGAAGGAGGAAGTGGGGTGGTACAGAGTGATGGTGTCTTCCCAAGTAATGGTAAAATATGATGGAGCCCAGCTTTCCTAAAGATGTCCGAACACCTGACAGATGATGGAAATTGGTGAATTAGTTCCTCATTCTGCTTTGCTTGCACACACAGCTTTTGCTTTACCTATTAAATTGTTTTTATTTCAACCCACAAGTTTTCTCACTTTTACCCTTCCAGTTCTCCCCTCCATCCCACTGGTGAGGGATGAGCAAGCAGATGTGTGGGGCTTAGTTGCTGGCTGGAGTTAACTATGACAAGACTTTAACAAAGACAGAAATCAATTCCAGATAGCATTGTTCCTCTCCCCTCTTTGGAACAGACTACATTGCCATCACTGTCAGCTATGTCACAGAAAAGACTAGCCTATGAGCTGTAACTTCTCCCATGTGCATATCACTAATTAGCTGCAGCGGAGAAGCATGTTCGGATTTTAACTACACAAAATAACAACCCAAGCGTATGGATTATGACAACAGACAAATTTTAATGTCTTAGAATCATAAAGTGTTCGTAGCTGTAGCATTCCCCAGCCCACACAGAAAGCAAGGAGAATGTTTTGCATTGTTAATACTTTTTCTGATATCAGGGTCCCAGGGGCTTTGCAAATGAAGAGTGACATTTATCCCAGCTTTTTGGACTAGCCACAAGATATGGACATCACTTATATTCCACTTTGGGATTTAAACAGTGTGTAGGTTTTCTGCATGCGGGTGGATTGCACTCCTAATGAAGTGTGCCTCCCTGGGAAGTAGGTATAATTAAACCCTATTTGCAGATGAGGAAAGGGAAACATTAGAGGATAAAATGACTTGTCCAAACTCAAAATAAGATGTAGGAAAATCTGGCACGTAAGTCAGAAGTCTCCATACACTTATGAACTTTTTTTACATAATCAGAGTGGTTGAGGTTCAAAGAGACCTGTGGAGGTAATCTGGTCTAGCCCCTCCTGCTCAAACAGGGCCACCTACAGCAGGCTGTTCAGGATATATCCAGATGGCTTTTCAGTATCTTCAAGGATAGAGACTTCACAACCTCTCTGGGCAACCCATGCCACTGCTCAGTCAGCCTCAGTACAAAAGGTTTTCCTTATGTTCAGATAGAACCACCTTCTGTCCTACCTGTTCTTTTTTCTCCCTTGATGAGTGGTCAGGACATGTGCCAGGGTGACTGAAAAACTCAGTCACTCTTTGCTGCTTTCATAAAACAGGAAGAAATGCAGTGACAACTTGTCTGTTGTCCATCTCCCATGGGAGAGAAAGATGGCCTGGCTGCCAGTTCCCCACCTTGAGAAGGCAAGTGAGGACATGCTATGAGAGATTTTATCATCATTAATTATAAAATCAGGATCTTCCTTCTACTCTATTGTCTGTGCAGTTAATCTAGATCTGCTCTGCTCAGGATGAAGACAAGACATTTTTTTCTGTCCATACTATACACATCTTTTTTAGGTGAACAGATACTTTTTTTCCTCCTCATCAACAATTCATTGAACAAAGCAATAAAATGAACAATTTCATTTTATTTTTCAGTTGTTAGTCATAAAGTCACCTTGCTTTTCCTTATTGCATCACTGCAAATCTTTTTAACCTATTAACAGCTTTCTATTGCCTCTCACCTTCACTGGTGTAATTTTGTAGCTTTTGTCTTGGTCTGTGTCAGACAATGCAACAGGCTGCTGTGAAAGATCATCTTTATTGTGCTTTGACACTCCTGCATGAACTTCTTCATGCTGTTCAGTGATGTAAGTTCCTGTTACAGCTGAGATACCAAGAGAGGGATAAGGGAAGCAGGAATGTGGCAGAGTATTCAGAGTTGCAGCACACTCAGATTCAGCTTTCTGACTTGAGCATGGTCCTGGCTCACATGCCAGTTCTCATGCACTCCTCTGCTAGAACTCTACTATTTACTCTTTCCTTTACACTTTCTTTCTTGAACTCAGCCTCTGTCCTCTGGTGTACATAATGACAATGATTATATCTTGAATCTATTTTTAAAAAGACATATCTTTTATGATATATTCTGTCATCTCTTTGCAGGTTTCTCTCCTTTGCTTCCCCCATCTTTTCCTTAGTGATGACTCAGTTGCTGGGAGCACCCTGAAGAGATGTATAAAATGACTTTCAAGAACTCAGCCTAGTGAGAGCATTCTGTAAAGAGCTGGATTTGGCTTTATACATATTTGATCCCAGCATGAGCCAGTGGGAGGAGAGAGCCAAATGAAGCATGTTTCCTTGCTGTTGCTTAACTAGGAAAGTAGTAGAAAACCTTTTTGTTCAAGTAGAGGAAAAAAATCCTATGTGGCAGGGAAAACATGAGAATATCATGTTATGTTTTATAGTCACTGTGCCTGCCTCCTTTTATGTTTAGATGGGAGTGAGAAAATGGTCTAAAATATTTTCTGGGGACTTAGAGAGTAATGTAGCTTGACTCCATCTAATGTGCTGTTGCATAAGCTGTATACCAGAAGTGAGCTGAGCTGTAGACATGAAGAAAGTTCCTTGTTGAAGACAGTGGCAAATGCAATTGACTGGAAATTAGTTTTTAATGGTGATCTCCCCTCTGAAGACAGTGTTGAAAGAAGCTGGTGATTAGAACTTGGTTTTCGTGAAAAAGATGATAAGGGAATGTGTTGTCAACAGGAAGAGGAAGGATGAGGCAGTGAGTCACAATATGTTTTCTGTTGTTGTGGCACCAGGTTAGGACAACATCTCTGCTGATATCAACACACTAGGGTTTTGTCCGCCTCTTAATGCTGCTTCTCACTGACCTCATAAGAAGTTGAAGACTTCTTGGGTCTCCCTTAAGAAGCGTGAGAAAACGGACTCATAATGAGAAGAGGTTAAATGTTGGAGATAGAAAGAAGAGCACTCACCCTTTTGCAGGTACTGTGCTGAGGGGTGGCTCTGAGGGATACTGAAGGAAGGTCATGCATCTACAACAGTGTCATCTTCTGGCCCAATGCATGTCTCTCTCTTTTGCCTTCAAATGCCAGTGACTCTGCTACTGACTAGCTGTTTGGCTGTAGTCAAAGCTGTTTAGCTGTAGTCAAGTCTCTGCAAGTCTTTGTTACTGTTTCTCTGCTTACTTCTTGCTTTATCATCTAATTAAAACTATTCATGGTTTAAGTACTGACAAGACTACAGACCCTGTACAAGGAAAAGGGTTTCCATCTTCTGTGGGGCTCAGCATTAAAAACTGAACATGCTGATTTCACTTGTAAGCATCCTACCCAGGTCAGAAATATGATGTTTGCTTGTCAGCCCCAGCTTTGGTCTGAGAAGGAGTATAACTCTGAGGAATGTCTTCATTCAAAGATAAACCAAGTTTAGGATTAAAAGAATATGAGTTTTTATTATTTCTGGATAGCCTATATGTATTTATATAAGGTATTTTACTTGGAGCCTTTTGCAGTCAATCACTAAGAACAGCATCTCAGTGAGAGAGAAGCCTGTAAACAGCATGGATGTGCAGACAATGGATGTGCAACACATGGTCAGAGACATCATTCTTTATGCACAGCTGACATACTGTTTTCATCACCGAGTAAATCAGAGCCCTCACTGGGCTGACAGAAATGGATACCTCAGCTTCCTCCTTGTAGTAAAATTACAATAATGAACTTTCCTTTATACTTTGAAGTACAAGATCTACAGATTAAAAGATGTGTTATTTTTGTTAGCCATTAATAAGGTGTGGGTTGTTCTTTAAATATCTTTTTCATGCACATTTCTTTTATCAATTCCCTTTTTTCAAGGTTTTTTTTTAAGATTTTTTTCCTCTTGTCCTTTTTATTCCTCCTAAGGTCTTAGATGACAGCATTTTTCATTACATTCCCTGTTTTTTTTAATCTCTTTGTCTTCATTTAGGTAAATTTGGCAAGTGAACTTGCAAGATGATGGAATTACGAAAATCTTTGGAACCTGCTTTAAAATCTCTTGAAGGTCTAATTAAATATTGCACACTGGGAAAGACATATTTTCCAATGTAGTTGAAAAAAATAAATTGATTGCCATGAGCACTAGGTCTTAAATCCAGTATTTCATGACAAAATAAATTTCTGGTTAACCCAGATTTCTGAGTGGCTTTCCATTCCCGTTGCATGTGGACACATGGTTTAAGATAACCCCACCATTTCTGGTTTGGTTTGTTTCTTATCTACGTGAAGATCAACACTAAACATAAGTCATTTTACTTCCCTTCTGCCTCCAGGTTGTTTGGTGATGGTTGTTGTTGTTATTATTACTACTGTAATTTTCTTGCAAGTTTGGTGTCTTATTTTTTCCGCTTGCTGTATAAAGAGAATGAGCAGTGAATGAGGAAGGGCACTCTTCAAGTAAGATTATCCCTTTATCACAACAAGAGTAAATCTCCTAAATCCAACTGAAAATCCACCATCATCTGAGAGCATTTGTCAAACATGACACCAATGGAGAAGAATGAATTCTATCTCTACCTGCTTGATTCAAAGAAATCTAAATCAATGATGTTGTCACTCCCTCCATTACCATGCCAGCTGGAATTGGATCTTGCTGAAATGGAGAGTCTACATTTTTCCTGCTAAATGAAATCTCCAGGGGTCATGTTTTGGTCTGAAGGGCTATGGCACAAACTGCCTGCATCCACAGTTTGAAACAGTTGTCTCTGTGTGGAAGCACGTTTTGACCCTGGAAAGGTCAACCCAGCTGGGATAGTGTTGGAAGACTTTGTAGGGAGATGGGAGCCAAAACTGTTAACACTGAGTACAGGAAAAAGTCCCTGGTATGCTCTGTCACCTGAGCTGTGTGGTCCCTCCTTGGTCCCTGTGTTAGCTCCTGACCCATGCTTCACTGTCATTTTGGAGAGTGCTAGTGGGCAAACCCATTTCAGAGCACCATGCTGCTATTTACAGAGGGTGATTTCATGGCAATCTAGTGGCTGCACATTCTCCCTAGCCCTCTTGTATTTAGCTGTAGGGATTGATTTAGAGAGTCTAAGTAGGAGGATGTCTTGTCAGTGCTTGTATGTATCTGCCTCCAAAAAAAAATCTCAGGACTTCTACTTGATAGGATACTTTGCCTCAGAGCACACTGATAAGTGCAATATCTCGTTGTTTTGACAGGCAAGGAGATCTGGGTGAAGGAAACGAATCCTGTGAGCACAAAGAAATGACTGTAGGAAATGTGCTCTCTTCCTGCCCCAATTAAATTCCCTATCATCTTTTTAGTATCAAACAGTGAGAGTGACAGAAAGTTTAGATATGTTCAGTCATTCGTCTTAGTTCAAACCTCCCACTGAAGCTGTGGGAATGATGCTCTGGAGAAAAGCCTTGAAGGCTGGCCATGAGCCATGATAAGGAGAGTTCCCTTCCCTCCTCAGGATGGGTGTCTCTGTGCTGTGTCCTCCATGGATGCTGTGGAAATGTGCTGCCATGTGGTTTGCAGAATAAGCATTACACAAGTTTTATAAGTGGATAAAAGTCCTTGACACTTTATGAAAACACTCGGGGTATTTTAGATAAACTACTGAACTTGGTGTCTGAATAAACAGTTAAAAATTTGTGCAGCACTAATTGTCATGGTCACTTTCAGTTTAAAGTTTCTTCTCCTTATATCCCTAATATGTAGGGAATCTTCAGGCTTCTACTCCTCTGTTCCACACTGGAGAGACCTGCATATCAGTATTGGCTGAAAAAATTATGACATGAAGTTTACGATCCTTCAGATCAAATCTCTTGACAAATATCATAAAAATGCTGTTCATCAATAATAAAATGACTTGGGTTTAGAGGTCTGGAAGAGGAAGGTAATATATGGGAGAGGGAAGGAGAGAATTCATAGAAATTATGAGGGTAAATTCTGCTTTCAAAGACAGCACAAACAAAGACAAATTACTTTGTAAAGGATTTCTAGAAGCATAGAACTGCTATTCTAATGTCCCAAATCAGTCAGTCTTATCACTGGCAGGGGTAGAGTTTATGGATAAGCCAGAAAGACCGGTTTGCAGCAGTCAGATTATGATTTTTTGGTTTTGTTTTTCCTTTGCTTTTCTGATACAGAAGTGGCTCTCAGGGGAACCCTTGCATTAGGATCGTTGCCACAGATAAATCTCACAGTCGTTTTGTGCATTGGTATCTGTGGTCAATGTTATATGAACGTCAGAGTAGATTTATGGAGCACACTTCATTTTCCTGAAAGCAAGGTATTGCTAGGTTATGATGGTAGGAGAGATCTCGAAACACTCATTTAAGCTGTGCAAGAGCCCAGTAGAAAGCTTTTATCACCTTCTTACGGATGGGAAAAGAATACAAATCATATGTGCAGAACCATACTGGACAGGTGCAAGAACATGAGGACTCTTCCTTTCCGTGGCAGGTGGAATTTCGGTTTAGTTATTTGAACCTGCTCCAAATCTATCAAACACAGAGTAATGCATTTGAAATCTTATCAGTATGGCCTTCCAAGTGAGAGAACACCAGCCTTCTGTGCATCTAACTGGAAGTTTTTCCATGGGAGATTTCAGTTCCTTGCCTTCTGGTCCCTCTGGGACCTAGAAATGTTAGGGGCATAACAAATGTGATGGATAGTTTTGCAAATCTAGTGAGATTTAACACTGGCAAAAGATTCCATTTTATGGGTGTCTTGTTTAAACTAGATCAGCTTGTATTTCCTTTATTTATAACAGGTTTCAACAATTGTGTCTTCAAAATGTCAATAGTAAAACTCTCAGCTAAGGGTGATTTCACTCTGTTCCAAGGAACAGCAGAGATAATAAGTCAGCAGGAGGTACCACCCTGAATTAACTCAGGACATTATTATACTTTTTTTTTTATTCTTTCCACTTTATTAACCTGGAAACCTCAAGATAAAGCAAATTTTCCACCGTACTAAGAAGAAAACCCATGCTATACAAGAAGAAGCATATTAATAAATAAAACAATATTGTCTTCACAAAGAGGGATCTACAGCACACATAGACAAAAAAAAAAGTGTAAGAAGTCAAGCAGAAATTGGGCAGTGTAGGGCTGCAAAGTGAACCTGGTTTGCTGAGTCTTGTACTTCTAACTACATAAATAACCTTCCAGCCTCAGTCAGGTAGTTGCATCCCTTACATTTGAAGTGATGATGCCAGGAAAACAGCATCCTCCTGTATTTTGTACCTTGTTGTAAATACATGCATGGTACAGCTAATGCATTTGCAGTTGCACTTAATTTCACTGAGCCCTGATTGAAATCCTGTAACTCCTTGTGGATCCAGTACACTTTGGGATGTTTTCTGAGCTGTCAGTGGCAAGCCAAACCTTGCCATTTCCATATGTAGCTGCCTTGTCACAACTTTTACACTTCATGAGAGAGTCTCATTTTCTGTGCTAGATGCCTTCCCATACTGAAAGTAGAACTCCATAATGGACTTCATTAAAGTAGAACTGTTTTCTCCTAGGAGGCTTCAAAGCATTTTTCTCTGTCCTGTATGCTGCTTTATCTGGCAGACAGGCATGCCCTTATACAAAAGGGCACTCTATAGATAGATGTTTCACACTCAAAAAAAATTTTAAATAAAATATCAAGTAAAATACATCTTTCTAAACTGTACTCTGCCTGTCACTTCTCTTAGTCCATTAGCCTTCAAAGATACTGAAAGCTGGGTCTTCTTTTACCCCTTCCTTGTGAGTGCTATTTCTGAAGTTTCATCAAAATCATATTAATAGGGAAGAGATTTTTTAGATTATTTCCCCTCTGCTGCTTCTTCCCCTTCCAAAGCATAGTATTTGTTTATGGTTTTATTCTTAGATTTTTAGAGGCATTATTTCATCTGAACTTTCAAGCTATCTTGATCTCCCTATGAGGCTGAACTTTCCAGCTTGATTGACATCTTCATCAAACCTCCATCTCCATCTCTGTGTATCAGACATGGTTCTAACTTCTGTGGCTTAGTGCCAAACCAATCTCATCTTCCCCCTGGGAAGTACATCAAGGAGTAGATGAACACTTAAGGCTGGTGAAGTGTTTAACTGCCCTGTTATCAGCAAGATGGAAGCCCAGCCAAACTGGAGGCAATAGGAGCTTCACTTGATTGCTGTCCAGATGCAGCCATTCATAGGTTTATGTTACTTTTCCTGCCATCCCACTATAACATCTCCTTCGCTCTGTAGATGATGGCATCCTCTTCCTCTTGTATCTTCTGACCGCGGTACAAAACACAGTTAGCTCTTTTTGGACAGGTAACTAACTGGGCCGCCAATTGGCAACTAGAATCACAGGGCACAGGACATTTTCCTGAAAATGGACCTCCCCCTCAGTGTTCAAGACAGCCCTAGACAGATCTTGATGCACTCCAGAATGCCATTAGACTTTTTGGCCATAAGGGCACACTGCTGGCCCATGTTGTCCACCAGTATTCCCAGATCTTTTTCCACAGATCTGCTTTGCAGCAGGTCAGCCCCTAACCTCTACTGATACATGGGGTTATTCCTCCCTAAGTGCAGTACCCTACACTTGCCCTTGTTGAATTTCACTTCGGTTTCTCTCTCCACCCAACTCTCCAGCTTGTCCAGGTCTCACTGAATGGCAGCACAGCCTTCTGTTGTGTTGCTACTCCTCCCAGTTTTGTGTTATCAGCAAACTCACTGAGGGTACACTCTGTCCCTTCATCCAGGTCATTGATGAGTATATTGAACAGGACTTTACCCTGTAGTGACCCCTTGGGAACGCTTTCGTATTAT
>JAAGNO010005111.1:13998-33787 GCA_033439905.1 Ceryle rudis
ATACTGTGTTTTTTTAGGCTCCTTCTGTGGCCACCAGTTTTGTTATTACCCTTCCAAACAAGGTCAATCTTCTGCCTGCTGTGAACCAGCTGTTTTCTTCCTCTGGTTTGCTCAGACATTGTTAACCATAATCAATGAAGGGAAGAGCTGTCACATTCATGATTGAGATGAATGACATTGGTACTGCTCAGTCTTTGGAAGCCTGGTTTCTGTGAGACTCATGCAGAGGGTGCTGCTTATGACTCAGTCATATGCTGTCTTCCTTGTAGGTCAGTCCCTACCCTAATACCATGGCACGGTGAGAAAAATTGAGATTTTGTGCTGTTTGATGTTGCTTTGGTGATTAAATTGCTCCTGCAGAATACATTTCTCATTTCCCTGCCTTTGCATACAGTCACACAAACACACAGCGAGTGCACTGCCTACCAAGACGCAGGCATTTCAGCCTTGCAGTGGTGAAATTAGCCATCCCCACTTTTGCTTTGCAAAGAGCAGCTAGCTGTTCAAAATAATTGACTGAATAAAAGAAGGAAATAACTAGGCTGTTCACTCCTAAACTACTGGTCTACAATTGAAGGCAGCTGAGTTCAGTTCCCAGCTTCCCAGTCCCCAAGATGAGGTACTTTACATGGACTATGCTGAGTAAAACGGTGCTGTGCATGGGTTTTTGATCTGTCTCTAAATGAGCCAACATGGGTCTTGAGAAAAGTGCAGACCACCTGTGTTGTCAGTTGTGCTTGAAACAACTAGAAAAGCTGGACAGATTTAGTCTGCATGCACCATGATGAAAATATTGTACTACTTCCAGGCCTGGACTAACACGGGTTGTGATACACAAGGCTTTGTAGACACAGTGGTTTATACAGAACCACGTAGTGTATGCCCAAAAGGCAACTTTTTTTTCTTGGGGTTTTCATTCTTTCTCTATCCTGTGGCAATTCATGAATCCCAAATTCTGAAACACTATATATTATAGATTTTAATATATGGGCTGATATGTAGGATGATAGGCAATCCTATTTCTCATTGACTTAACTGTGGGGATTCACTTGAAAAGAGAAAACAAACCCAGGCCATTTATTTTCAGTTTTACTTCTTTCTGCTTACATGCCCCAGCAATGATGAGAGGCATTTAATATAAGTCTGTGAGTGTTTGAGGTACTCTTATTGAAAGATTTGTATACCAAATCTAACTAGAGAGACTTCATTATTGAGTTATTGACATTATTTAGAGCGTAAATTATTTCTTTTCTGCCTTAGTGTTGTAGAGGAAATAGACTCCTTTTCATGAAACAGTATTCTAATCTCAAGGACCAAATTCACTGCTTCCAATTTCACTGATGGAGATCAGGGGGAACTCTCTTAAAGTTGCTGGAGAAATTCTGACTTTATCCTAAGGCACATGAGAACAGAAAGCAGCTTTTTGCTACCTAAGTGGAAACTTAAAGAATACTTCAAACAGGCTAATTTAAGGGAACAAGGAGGCTAAAGCTAACAAATGATTTCTATATTACACCTAGTAATATCCTTTACACTTAAAATTAACCCAAAACAACAGAACCACTAGGTCATGTGGGATATAATAATCTTAGAGGAGACAACTGAACAACAGATTCCAGGCCTGAGCTGAGAAAATAAAACTTTCAGTTAAGATTTTAAAGGTACCCTTTAAACTCTCTTTGGTTAAAATGACCAGGATCAGACTGTCCATCTTAATTTAGCTGATGCAGCAGGTGCAGCATAAATATATTTTTGAACTTCTTACAGAAAACTGCTCCTGTATCTTTTGTTCCTGCACCGGGCATCAAGAACAAGAAAAGCTTCTATAGGTACACTGCTGATAAAAGGGAGACTAGGCAAAATGTGTGCCCTCTCCATAAGGAAACAGGAGACCTGATTAGCCAGGATATGGAGAAAGCTAAGGTACTCAATGACCTTTTTTCCTTGGTCTTCACCAAGAAGTGCTCCAGACACACTGCCTAAGTTACAGAAGGCAAAGGCAGGGACTGAGAGAATGAAGGGCCACTCACTGTGAGATGATCAGGTTTGAGACCCTCTAAGGAACATGAAGGCACACAAATCTGCTGGACCTGATCAGATGCATCCATGAGTCCTGAGGGAACTGGCAGATGAAGGGACTATGTCACTATCCATCATATTTGAGAAGCTGTGGCAGTCTGGTGAAATTCACACTAACTGAAAAAGGGGAAATATAACCCCCATTTTTAAAAGGGAAAAAGGAACACCTAAGGAGCTATAGGACACAAAGAAGTTGTAGATGTCCCATCATTGGAAGTGTTCAAGGCCAGGTCAGATGTAGCTTTCAGCAACCTGCTCTAGTGGAACGTGTCTGCCCGTGGCAGGGTGTTTGTAACTAAATACCTTTAAGGTCTCTTCCCACCCAAACCATTCTATAATTTTATGATTATATTAAGGTATGATATTGATATTAGGAACCAAGCAGTCAGAGGGCCCATTTGGCTGACAAATAACAATTTCCATTGCTAAGTCCTTTGTTCAGGAGGCAATTAAATGTGTCTCTCATTCTGAGAAAATGTTTGAATTTTGCTGCCTTGAGAAGGCATGGGTTTAAATATTTTCCTGAGATATGGCCACAGGACCTACTCCAGAACTGCCCCCTACAATCAGTTCTGAACATCTTGGTTTATTGTATGTCTGTTAAAAAACTGCAGCAATCTTTATTGTTCAGCAGGAATGAGAGTGCTGTAGAATTAAATTAGAGCAAAGCAAACACTGCAAGAAAGTTTCTGTGAATAAATACATCTAATCAGTTTATTTCTATTAAGTGCAGCTCTCTTGTCTTTTCACTTGGTATTGCCACCTGATTATTGTGCAACTGACATAAACTTGAAAGGCAAATTTCAAAGCTACATGGATACACTCTTAGAAAATTTAGAAGTTTAAATCCTCACATTCTAATATTTTCATTGCAAGTGATCATCCAATCAAGTAAAATGAATCATTAATGGTTCTAAGATATTCAGGTCAAACCTCAAAATATTTGTGATCAATCCTTGACTTCAAATCATTTGAAATGGTGCCATTACAATACACATGTTTCTGCAGTAAACACAATTTCTTGATGAATATTTATCTAGCAGGTTAGGAAAGTTCTCCTCAACACACACATCAAGTAGTAATAACAGTAGAATGTACATATATGATCTTCCCCACTGTTACGACAATAAAGTCCTGAAAAAGAAAATGAGAAATAGAGAAGTCTGTTAGCACATAGAATTCTTGCACTATTTCCAGAATGATTTTCCACCACTGCTATCACCTCTTCTTCTTGATTTTGTGATTCTAAGTTTAAATTTCTTCAGGCCATACGGTATCTATCATGCCCTTTGGGAGGCTATTCTTCAACCTATTAGGTCAGAAAATAAACATTTTTTTCCAGATTTGCTGACTGAATTTTCCTCTGCTCAGTTTTATTCAGGGACAGTGGATTATATTTCCTTTTACAGTCTTAAATAATTTATTTTATCCTTGTTATTTACAGTCTTTGCCTTGCATGACCTCCTTTTATCCGAACTATTCAGTTCTTTTCATATTATATTTTTTTCAGGAGTCCATCTGCCTTTTAGTCATTTGTTGCTGCATTTCTCTGAATCCTTTCCAATTACTGGCATTTTTCAGGCTCTAAGAGGCTTGTGACTTCATGTAGTGTTCTTAGGGTGGGCAAACCATTGATTTAGCACAACCTCTTTGTTACAATATCTTTAGCTTTCAAACTCACAGCATCTACCATTGCTTTCAGTATACATTCAAGTGCCGGTGCACTGCCAGCTGTGAAATAAGGAAAGGAGCAAACAGAGACAACACTGGGTCAGCCCAAATAATTTGAGCAGCTTCAGTTTACATTCCCTTTTTCTCCATTTTCTCACCACCAAGTCCTTCCCATTATCCTCTCCCCTAGGAAACACAATCCTGGTTACTCTGTCCCCTCTATCACTCATTTTGTTGACTATATACCTTTAATTACCTTTTATGATAGGGCTGCCCTGATAATTCTTACCTTGATTATCAATTCTGCCAACCTTGCACCTCGCAAACGTTGTACATAGTGTCTTATGGTTTTATACGTACTGCCCCTTAGTGGTGTCCCAGATCAAGATGGGTCATCTGCACATGCATTACTCCCCTTTTATTAACTGTAACATCCTGCAGTTCCTCATTTTGTTATCTTGTTAGGAGCACCATGATTCAGAATTAGCTATCTGCATACATCCCTTAGCACATCTTATTAAGGACATTACACTACTTTCTGTAAATTAGGATTACAAGTTTTGCACTGGTGTGCCTCAGAACTGGACATTATGGTAAAGCTAATTGATTATCTATAGCACTGACTATCTACTTTATTATCATGCCCTCTGGAGTGATTCAGCCCTGTTGCTGGTGCAACACAGTTTTCCTAACTTTCCACTCTGACTTCCCTGTTCTGACCATCAGAATTGTAGTGATGTTTTAGAGAACCACAATAATAGAAGATCTACACTGAGAGCCATCAGTTTGGCAATTTTCAGTCACTATTATTTTGGTCCATATGAAATGCTCATTCTTTATTTCACAAAAATGAGATGATTTTAGGGTTAAAGATAGAAATAATGGTGAAATAATGGAGTTCTAGTCCATCTCGAACAGATATTCTGCATTACTACATGCAAGTCATTGATCCCTGTCTGTACAATGAGATAATAAACTTATATACCCTCAAAAGACTGAGATCTTTGAGGAGGGGATGTGACAGATATTCAGGATAGTTATTGTTTGAAATTTCTTTGAGACTTCCTGCCACTCTTTCATTTTGATTGCAGCCAACATTAAGACGGCTCGATTCATACAGTCTTCATGAACATGGTTACAGTGGTAACATGCAGGAGGACCTATGTCATTAACAGAGGTACTGGAATATTCTGGGGAGTGAAATAAAGGGTGGAGGAGTTGACAAGAGCGGAGATAAAGCTTTTCATTGTGAAAACAATTAGCACACAATGAAACATTTGTCTTCTGTGCCACACACAAAAAAGATATGGTAGCTGTTATTTCATGTTTTAGTTTACTTTATCTCCTGATACCTTTTTAAATTAAAGAATTGAGGTTAAATTGTGATTTAATGGATAGTACTTAAGTTTTCTCATACTGCAGCAAGAAAGTTTCCTCCATAGTCAGCAACTGTAACAAATCTCACTTCTGTGAGCCACTGTCAGTCTCGTCTGGAAAAGCAAAGACATTATTTTAAGTCTCTCTCTTTGGCTTTCTGTTTAGCTCAAAACTCCCATGTATTAGACTTTTAAAGGGGGTAAAGTTAGTGCACATGATCATTTATTATCCAAAACAGTGCTTCAATTGTGATCCATGATGGGGAATGTATATGTTAGTATAACAGTAGTAATTTATTTAAATGCAAAAGGAAATTCTCTGTGATTTCTTCCTTCTGGTACACTCTCTCACATACAGTGCCCCCATTCTCAGTGTATATCCAGAAACGTGCATTTGTCCTGCTGCTGGTTCTGGTGGGGGCTTTCTGTTAAAGATGGATTTGCTTTCCTTTTCCAAGGAAGAGTGCATACAGAAAAGAAAAGGATGTTGCAAGACAAAAAATCTTTGTAAATGACTAGTGGATACCCTAATGTGTTCCCTATAACACATTGTATTAATAGGCTTTGGAAAAAGAGAATACTGCGAACTAATTTTGCTCTTAGACCAAGAAAGATACCACTGGCTAATGAGTGCTATAGGCTAATAATTCTCTGTGGTCTTGGGAGGTTTACTATTGGTATTAAAATACTGATGTTGAGAAAGAAAGGACAATCTTCCTTCCTTTCCCTGATTAAAAGTAGCTGTCTTCTCTTAATGCCCTTTGCAACTTAATCGATAAAAGCTTTCTCTTTCAACCTAGTTTCACTAGTGTTTAGTATGTGTGTCACATTCCTAGCATTTGCTCTCTGTGCTGAAGTAGAGAAATATTCAGAAAATGAAAAATTACTGAAGACAAGAAACCTTCTGAAAAGTGAAAGAAACCTGAAGCTTATCCCACTCACCTGAATCTCCCAAGAGTGCAAAATTTGGATGGATGCATAAGGATTTTCTGGTGGCATTCCACCATGGCTGGGTTTTACTCAGGCACTGAAGTATTTCAGTGCTGGGCAAAACCAAAAAATAATGTAAAGGGGAGGTAGTATAAGTCTTTTTTCTTTGCTTATGAACCTGAAAGATGCTTGAAGTTTGGCCTCATTTTGGAGTAAATGTTTAGACTTTGTATTTTATTAATTCAGACTGGTTAATCTAGTCTTAACAGCACATCCATATTTCCATATAAAAGACTTCTGAGGCATGCCCTCACAATACTCTCTGTTTTAGCTGCCAGAAGGGCTGGAATAGTTAACAATTCCTTTTATTTTCTTTTTATTTCTTCTCTTTCTCTCTCCAGATGTAAAAGATTGGTAAATCTTCTCTTTTTATTTGTTATTCTTGGCTAGCAAGTGTACTGGATAAAGAGTAAAACTGTAGAGTAATAGTCCAGAAAGGTATTTTGTTTCCTCAAAGTATGTGAGCAGTTAACTATAAGAGGTTTAGGAAGATTGCTGTCCTGCTCTAGGTGCTGGGAGTAATCAATACTGTGAGTATGCTATAGGCATTGACTTCATTTGAGCTGGAAAATTATTGCTGCGACCCCCTGTAAATAGGCTGAAACAATGGGGCAGGGCTCTGGGTGCCAGAGCAGCACCCTGTGAGCTGGGACCTTTCATTGCCTGGTCACATGTGAGATCTTCATCTCCCTCTGACAATGAGGCAACTAATACCTTCTTTGAGGTGACATGGAGAGGACAATGTACTTGCTGCTCTTCTGGAAAGATATTGTCTAAGAGAGATCAAATGTAGACTTATGCACAAGGATACCCAGCAGCATGAAGCTGCTGTGTGAGCAGATGACAAGGTGACAGGAATGACCCCTTGCACAGAGCACAGGTTGGCTGTGAGGCAAGGCATTGCCTCTGATCAGGGATGCCCCTTGTTATACGAGCATCCTGAGGGCTGCTTTGGCATCCATGCTCTTTTAAGCCTGCGCTCTGCATTTATAACCTGACTCTATCTAGGCACCATCCTTTGAGCCTTTTGCTCACAAATATAACCAGGAAAAGCCTGTGCTTGTGTGCCAGAGTCAGATCTTGCCAATGTGGGATCAGTTGCAGTGTAGCTGAGATGACAAAACCTGCTTTCAGCTGCCAAACAGCTTGGGCTGGCTGAGTCTCTGCGGGGGCTGGAGTCCCAGCAAGCAGACTTGGGGATACTCCTTGAGTGCTGTAATTCAGGCACCCAGCAGACATTTCCAGTGAAAGAACCCAATTTAACATAGGCATTGCCTGATAGAGATGCACTGGAAAATGTCAGCAAAGATGAGTTTTGGCTAATGTGCTCAGTTGCACTTGGTAAAGGGCAATGCAAGCCAAGGGTAGGCAGGCTAATAGCTGTTATGGTGTATCATGTATCCATGATTGCTTTTGCTAGTCTGGGAAAGGTATATACTTATTTATGCCAAGAGAGCTAATGTCTGAGCTCGCATGTCCTTTGCTTTTGGTCTCACTAATATTGGACTAGGTTTTGTGCCTACTGCTGCCTGCTGATTTAGCTATGAAAAAGCAGATGACACAAGTTTGGATCTCAGTTGTAAGCAGAGCTCCCATATGAAGCACAAATATTTCAGAATTTTGTAATTAGAGCACACTAAGGGAGCTTGGTGTGCAAACCATTTTTATTAGTATCATTAATGTGCTAGATTTAGGAGGAAAAAATATGAAATGTGCTTTTTAGTATTTTAACTGCCTTCAGATATATTGCTGTAGGTACATAGAAATGGTGAATTGAACAGCAACTAGAGCAAAGAGGGAGCTGGAAGCCATCTCAAAAGGTCATCTTAACCCATCCTTTTACTCCAAAGCAGAATCAGCTATACCCAAAGCATCCCTGGTAGGCATTTGTTTTATCTTTTCTTAAGAACTTCAGTGAAAAGATAGAACTGCTTCCTATGGGAAACTTCTTTAGTCCTTCACTAACCTTAGTGTTAAAAAATTTTGCTTACTTTGTAATGTAAGTTTAGGAATGTTTTTTATTTCCATAATATGCCACAATTAAATAAAACTCACTTTTTGACCCACTGTGGTCATAAAAATGTTTATTACACAGTGAACACTTGGCCAGTTCTCTGTACTGAGTATTCCTGCCTGACTGAACTATCTTGCACTTGAGTTTATTGAATGATACCTTTTTAATTCCAGACTGATTTTCCTTTTTGCAAAGATCATTTTGTATTCTGTCAGTGTTTTCTGGAGTGCTGAAGCCCCCCCCCCAGCTTTATGTCATCTGCAAATTCTTAATAAACACACTCTATTCCATCAACTGGTCTATCAATGTAAGTACTAGACTCTCTGAAACCACACTTGAGACATCCTTCAGTATGGCAGAGGACTATTAATCAGAATTTGCTAGGACTGATCTGTAATCATGCATTAATATTGCTTAATGTAAGAGTATATGGTGAGTTTACCTCTCAAGGAAAATCTGAATTATCGCTCATTTCTCCAAGTGAACTTGAACCAAAACTATTGTTAAAAAGTCACTGATTAGCTTCAGACTAAACTGATACAAACTGTTGTTTTTTTCTTGAAATGGAAGTGAACCTTAACTGTTCTGGGCAGCTTTGTGCATCTCGAACTGGAATTAAATGGAAACATTTCAGTTGCAAATGGAGGTAAACTGAAATTTAAGTTAAAGAACATTGATTTAATTCCCTTCTTATAATAGTATAATATGGACCACATTTCTTTAACTTGCCTGTGAAAATGCAAGGAGACATTGACAGAAGTCCCATCGTAGATCAAGGCAAGGTACAGAAGAATATAGAGGTAGGGAGATGGTAGCATGTGTTGTATCCAAAGACTGGGAGGAGCCCAAGCACCTTGGACACAATCTCACCAAAATGCAGAGACCAGGACCCAGTTCATTTCATCGTTTTTCTGCATTTTGGCCCCAGCTGCTCCTTGCTTCCCCATCCACAGAAAGGGGGAAGAATAGAGATTTCTTCCTTAGGCATATTTTGGTGCTTAAGTTAACTCACAGTCTGAAGTCTGTACATGTTCAGGTTTTGTGTCAGAGTACCCTGCTTCATCTGTCATGACCACAGCAAAATGAAATTGAAAGAGCAAGAGCAAGCACAGCACCTAGAATTTTTAAGGTCTTCCTAAAAGCAAGTATAAATATGTAAGGAAGATAATTTTGTTGCCATTACACTACTTTAAATCATGGATCAAGGTCAGCATTGGGGAAGTAAATCAGAGAGTGAAAATTGCTCCTTCTTTAGTAGCAGAAAATATGTCAGGCTACCTTTTCAGATGTCATTTTTACATGCATGGGTAAAAAAGCCCCTGGAGAAAGCATACAGGACATGCTTTGAGTCAATGTTACTGAAGACAAAACACACGCTGAAGCCTTTCAAACTTTCTTTGTGGTGCCTGAAAGCCATCGGCTTCTTAAAGGGAAGGGTCTGTGTAGCAGAGTACTCCTCTCCAATCTGCTAGTATCTATTGTTTTCTTGATGTACAGAAGGGAACAGACTTAAAGGATCACTTAAAGGAGTTAAGACAAGTTTAAGTGTCAGCACTGTGACTGAAATGGGAATTTTTAAGGGTTATTCAGGACTGTGCTTTTTGTCTTCCTTAATTCTGGTAACTATTCTAGAGTTGCCACAACTGTTAGATTGTTTATAATTCATTACATAAGTTTTTCTGTGATTAATTTTATTGTTATTGATAATCCTTTGTTATCTTCTTCCTTCCCTGAGGTTCAGACAGAACTAACTTTTCTCATGGGAGATTAGAAAACTGGTCCGTAAAAACTAAAAGTGACTCTGAAAGCTGATTCTTCTGTTAAAACAGAACAAACCTGAAACTGCTGGGTGGTTTCAGGGTGTTTAAAGGCTTAGAGATATTTAAGTGGTCGGAGCTAAGCTATGTAGAGGACATTTTTGCAAGCACAGCACTGACAGTCTTAGTGCATCAGTTTCAGCTGGGGAATAGTCTTACAAAAAAATCAGATAAATCCAAGCTCTTAAAATCTGTAGGAAGGACCCAACAAGTCTTCCACTTCAAAAATTGTTGCGATCGTGAGAAAGGCACTTGCCAGAATAGAAATTTTTCCCATGCCTAAACTTAGCAAGCTAAAAGTAGCAAAAACAGCCAGAAAGGCCAAATCCTAGGCAGATTTCCCCTCTGATGGAGAGAGGAGGCTCCTAGCAGTTTACAAGGGACTTCCCTGTTGCTTGTTCCATTTTATAGAAACATAGAAATGTCTGGGTTGGAAGGGACCTCTAGAGGTCCTGCTGAGAGCAGGGACATCCTCAACTAGAGCAGGTTTCTCAGAGCTTTGTCAAGCCTCACCTTGAATCTCTTCAGGGATGGGGCCTCAACCACCTCCCTGGGCAACCTGTTCCAGTGCTCCACCACTCTCGTGGTAAAGAACTTCCTCCTTATTCTAATCTAAATCCACTCCTTTCTAACTTAAACCCATTTTCCCTTGTCCTTTCACTCCAGGCCTTTGTAAACAGGCCCTCTCCAGTCTTTTTGTAAGCTCCTTTCAGTTATTGGAAGGTGGCTATTAGGTCTCCCTAATATCTCCCTTTATCTGGAAGGTGCTCAGACACTGAGGAAAGTCAAATCTGACCTGAGGGTTTTTTTTTTCCCTTGAGGGTACAAAATCTGATAGTGAACAAGGTATTTACCTGGGTTAACTCAGAGTAGCTTCATAAGAGTCCATGGCCACTACTCTCTCCCTTGCATAGTCTGCACGGTCACTGCTAGACAAAAAAATCTTTCATAAGGATTCAGTCTGTGTAACATCTCACATCTGCATCAAAGCACAGAAGGGCAGCTGTGTCTCTGCAGAGAGACAGGAAGGCTTCTCTTCATTTACAGGCGTAGCACACAGAACGAACAGACCTCACTTCTTTTCTGTACCATTAGCTGCATACCCCCCAGTAATACTAATTTATACAGGGGTGTCTAATGAAATCTGTGTCCATGTGATGATCTTATGCTTTACAACTGCTGCTAAAGGCTATTTGACCATACTTTCCAAAGGTCAGTGCACAAAATCATAGCTGAAGGAAAAAGGCACTGGAGTAATTTGGTCTATCCAATAAGGATTGTGGTGAACTTCCTTTTAAGAGGGTTTTAACCTGGTTATTGGTGATACGCCTTAAGTTATCTTTAAGGAGAGGTGCTTTTTCTGTGATGCATGCAAAGAATTCCAGGCTCTTTGCATGGTGTGCTTTCAACTGCAGTTAAGTGGTGGCTGGTATTCAGCTGAGTTGGGTTAAAACTTATGGCTCATCCTTTACAGAAAGTAAATATACAGCAGCAATGACAATAAAAATTGGCTGCTGTTTCTGCAGGTGGAGGCTGCTGCTGGAGGAAGCTGTGTCACTGAGCAACCAGCCCTCAGCAGGAGCCCCAGCACCTGGGCTGGGAGCTACTCCCAAACCCAAGCAGGAGCAATCTGGCATCTACATTTAGATTAAGTTTTGTTTATGACCTACAGAAAAAGATATTTTTTTTCTGAGGGATCACAGAAGTTCAGAGGATGTTATTTGGTAACACCCCATCCCTCAAACCTTTTAGCCAGAGTGTATGACAGCTGAGACATATAATTATTAACTAAATGCATGGCAGCATCACTACTGGGATTAAAGCCAAATGCTTCACAGGCATTTTTTCCTTGCATGTGGCTAAAGGGTTAGTGCAACCTCTGCCTTGTTAGTGCTTTTTTTCCCCACATGATAATTTATTTCCCTAAACCTTGTGAATTCTAAACCTTGGAATATGAGTTTATTCAACCAATTTTTTTGCCTATTGGTACACTTTACAGCAGGGAGTCACTGTGCTACTGTGTCCATAGCAAGACTACTAACTTTTTGTTAATGAGTCAAAGGTTTGGTATTTGTGGGATAAGAGGTGTATCCCGTTGCTTTATTTTTACCAAACCTCTATGGGTAATGGAAATGACAAGTCATTTTCTGCTGAACGACACAGCACTGTCTGAATCAGCAGCTGAAGATATCTGTCTGTCTTTATAGCCTATAGCAGGAATCAAGGCAGAGAACTTGTTCTGCACACTCATTGCTTAGATGGGTAAAATTATGGGAGATGAACCCAAACTTCTGGATAGAAGTCATAAAAGTATGCAGACACCTCAAGATTCAGAGGATATAAGTGAATTTGATGAACCACTGAATTTTGACGATTCTTTTGTGCTTTTAGATGTCAAGCCTTAGAAATCTGTACTTCCATTTTTAGAACCACAGCTCCTCACCCATTAAATAGGAACACTCTTCATTTCTCCATATTCTTGTCATATGTTACTTAACCTTTCCAAGGCAGGAGCTTCTTTTGAACTTGTGCAACTTCAACTTTCAGGCTTCTGGATGTTATCATAACACAATTAAATAAATAAATAAAATATTTCATAAAAAAGTCCACTGTAATTCTATTCTATTCTTCAGCAGAAAGTCTTCTCAGAGTCCAAAGGAAGAATAGTCTGTGGAGCATCTTTCCTTCTGAGACATGTGGTACTGACCCTCTCTGATAAAGATCGAGATGCATGGGGATTTACAGTAAGTACAAGGAAACCTTCCAATGTGATTATCCAAGTCTGGAGATGAACAGAGGGTGGCAGTACCTAGATCTGTCGGTATCACTCCTTTCATTTACATGGCCTTCTAGTTGAACATAGCTTACTCTGTGGAAGGACAAAAAAGCACTCTTGAAAGAGGGGTCTTTAAAGAAACTTGGTGATTATTTTACCCAAAGGCTTTTCACAACAGGTGCAAGATTATTACCAGTAGATTGAAACCATCCCATCTGAGGCATATTTCTCAATACTGGAATCTATACAGTCTTTATCCTACCTGTGTATATTGCATGGATAAGGACTAACACAGCCTAGTTCTCAAAATCAGCCTCCTTTGAAAGGGGTGGGAGGATTTACCTTTGAAAGAAAATACAGTATTATGAGGGTAGGGAGGCTTTATGTAACAGAATGGAAATATATTTTCCCAAGACAGAGAGACTGTATTATTAATGTGTCTAAATGCAGTATAGATATGCCCAAAATATCCTATTTTAAATTCAGTTCCAAAACATCTTAATCCGATTGATGATCTCTAGCTTCTTATATTCAAATCAGTTTGAGAAGTGAGCTGTTTTATAAAGGAAATGCTGGTCAAAAATACTGAGGCTAATGTCTCTGGGTAGTTTCCATCGTCAAATCTCTCTTCATTCAAACCATAACTTTCCTGAAAGTCATTTTAGACTGCCAATACCATCCTTATTTTTACAGTTTGTTTTTTTCTTAGTAAAGTAATTTTCAATCTGAGGAAAAATGCAAGAGAATATCTCTTTCTGTTTTGAGTTTTTGTTATCTGCTACATGGGTTTGTTAGCTACAGGCATTTTCACATAACTGAGAAACAAGAAAACAGGCATGTTCCTTGGAAGATTAAGTTAAAGGCAGAATGAGAAGAGGGTGACAAAGATTCTAATGGGGCTTTTAAAGAAAGGTACAGGTGATGCAAGTAACAAAGATACGTTAAGAAAAAAAAGGAAAAATGAAAAGTAGACGTAGTAAGGAAAGGCAGAGAAGATAGAAACTGGGTGAGCAAAGCTGTGGCTAATGTATGGAAATATAACTGGAAATATGTCCTAATACATATACCCAAGTGCTCCATGTTAAAATTGTGGAGGCAAACTTAACCAGTATTTTCTGGCATTTTGGTTGCTTTCACCTCACAATCTTTGTGTGTATGTATGTAGCATGTATAATACATTATGTGTCAGTTCTGTATTATATGAGAAAAGGACTTTAAAGAGAATATAGAATTGCAATAAGTATATGTGGAAAACCTGGAAAACACACGCTTTTTGAGATACTATTTTTACAAAATGAAACATGCAGCAAACAGAAGGCTTTTCAGTGGTACCTGTACCTTTTTCCTAGTTTGTGCAATGGACTCTCTTATGTTATTTTCATGTTTGACATATCTCAGCTTTACTTTGATTGCCTCAGGTTTCAAGGGATTGTGTCTGAGATATCCTTTCTTTGCACCATTTAGAGGGAATAAGAGGGAGAGGAAAAAAAAATAATAATTTGCTTGGGCTGAAATAATCCAGTCAGAACTGATGATTTCCACTGCTGTCTTCAACACATTGATTGCTGCACAGGCTGGACCGTTTTTGGATCACTCTCTCAGGTCTTCTCAGCACCTCACTTCTGAACAAGAGGATGACTATTAACTACAAATATTAAAATTTAAACACTGTTTTCACTTAAAACAAGCATTGTCCAGATAAAAATAACAGTCAGTGGATGGGAGACTTGAGAAAGACATATGTAGCCTATGGTCTAACTGTAAGATCTGTGTCCTTACCTAACAATTGCATCCTTGAAAATCCCTGACAATGGTGTCTGCAACAAATTCCTTTTCTTTTTCATCACTGACGATGATTATTCTGCTGAATTAATATATTGGGCATGTATTTTGCCCTGTAACTAGTGCTGTTGTGTTTCTATTTCATTCCAGTTGGACATGTGTCAAGTAATTTTCTGTATTTTAAGAGATTCTTTCCAGGGGGCATTTAGCACACAAGGGTTTTGTGTGAGTCTCAGCACTTTAGACGACAAAACAGTTTAAAAAGAAGCTCAGTTTAACTGCACCCATCTCCCTGCATGTTCACGTGTGGCTCATCTCCCTGCTGGGATAGTTTGCATGTCCTTGAGCAGGGACAGAGAGTGAAGGAGCATTTCCCTAGCCAGCACAGCTCTCTAAAAGGCCTGCAAATTGTAGTGCCTTTGCTGCACTGTATCTGGAGTCCCTATGCCAGAAGGGATGGTGAAATCCTGGACATGTGCTCCAACTCCTGAAACTCCTGGGCTTGCAGGGCAGTCAGGCAGTTCTGCAAAGGACAGCTTTTAAGGTCTTTCAGTCTTCACCACTTCACACACCCTTGTTCTTAAGTAAGACCTGGAAGGAATATTTAAAGATCATTTGTAGTGCCAGTTTGCATGGGAAACATATGTGAGTTTATTTTTCCTCTGCTCTTCTTCAATTTTTCATACCAGCTCAAAGGGTATGCAAAATGTTGCTGGAGAGAAAGTCTTACATTTTTACATGAGGACAAGAACAACAGGATCTGATGCTGATGTCTGGAAAAAGAAAAGGAAAAATCTGAGAAAAAGTGATTAGATCATGTTCTCACAATGCAGAGAACAAGAATATTAGAAGAGGGAAGGGCATAAAACCCATGGATGGCATGAAACATCTGACTGTCATTTTGCAAACACTAACAATGAAGCAAAAGGACTGGGTGTTTTGTCAGTATTTGGGTCAAAAGGAGCTGGGAAAGATAAAAGCTGTTGCCAGATGACTCTGTTCTACCCGCTAATGATTTCTCACTGTCAACCATGAATAGAGCTTGTAATAAATAGTGCTTCAAATTTATTAATCAGTTAGTGCTGAATCTTTTCTTCCAGGAAAATTTCCACAGACTCCAGTCACTTTCAGAATTTGACATTTGCTAAGAAACCTGGTCAGTGGAGGTTTCCTCTGCCTCATAGAGGAGACTGGTGGGAAGCAAGGGTACCCAGTACCTTGCAGGGAGAGTCCCTCAATCCCTCCCTTCAGGGAAAAGTGTCCCTGTGTCATAGGGAAGCTTAAATTAGGATGTTGCTGTGTTAGGAAGCAGATTTTTAGCTTTACTCTTGTACTTAGGCACCCTGTGAGGAGTCTCCTGCACATTCTGAGGAGCTGTGTGCTTGCTTGCTTCTGGCCAGGCATCTACCAGTATTTTAAGGCATCTAGACCTTTGTAAATGTAGCCCATAGCTCCTAACCATTGAGATTTATTGAGTGCCCTTAGCTCCTACTATGTTTAATTCAATGTGAAAGCACTGGGAATCCTCAAACTAGAGGCATGTCAGTTATAATTGTAGGGAAAGTGTTAGAGTCTGATAATTTCAAACTTTCCAGAAGACTGCTCCAGCCACTTAGCTGTATTTTTCAGGACTAAGAGGGAGTCGGGTAGCTAGGATTTGCTTTGCCTCTGCTCTTAACATTTGGCAAAAATGGTTCCCACTGGGAGAAATTTTAAACATACAGATTTCCAAACTACAGACCCTTCTGGTCTGTATAGTTTAGGACATAGTTTCTTTTATCGGAGGGTCATGTGAAGGAGGAAGCGGTTCACATCTCTTTTTCTTGATGATTTTGGCAAACTGTGAATGATTCATGTATAAGAGAACAACAAAAGCCCATAAAACCCCTGTGGCAAAAGTACCCCGTACTTTGAATCTGTTAGGAAACCAGGGATTACAGGGTGTGCATGGGGTTAAATACTCACACCGATGTGTTAAGTGAATGATTTGAATCCCAGCTTTCAGGACACTTTCTTCTTCATCTAACCTGTTCCAGAGAAGCCCTTTATCCAAAGCCTGTAATAAAAGCCTGCCAAAATCTTCTTGTATGAGATTCCTCCAATCTTCTCTGCTTCTTTTCAGTTTGACAGCAATAGAAGCAACTCAAAGCAGAAGAGTGTCATAATCGTTTTATGCCGGCACTTCCCTGGCCCCTGCATGAACGAAGTTTGCACAGCAAAGCTGTGTCAGCACTGAGAAAAACTGATGTGACTGCAGTTCATCTTTACCAAGTTTATTGTAAATTCTCTTAATAGCAATGTTAGTGTTTCAGATACTCATTTTAAAGGCATAAGGGACAATTGATATTTCCATGCTCTCCCTCTCCCATCCTAACTGGAAGGATCAAATTCTTAGCTGGTGTAAACTGTTGTAGCATCATTGATACCGATGAAGTATGGTTTGCTCTATTCAAAGAGCTGATCCACAGGCACAGAGTAAAGGAAAAGAGACAAAATGCATCTCAGAGTATGCCAGAATATTCAGAAGTTGCTGATTTCAGCAATCTGTCTAATAAAAAGAGTTAACAGAAAGCACATAGCATAAGACATTGCTTAAATTTATACAAACTAGGCAATTCTACTCATTTTCTGACTCCAAATATGTTTAAAAAATGTAAACTCATTTTGCAAAGACGGTTGAATTTATTTAAAATGTCCTGATCTATGCTGAGGTTGGCTTCAGGACCTAACTTGTGCAAAACATGTGTGGTAATTATTAAACCCGTTGTATTAGCAGCATCAACCTCAGTGTTCAACAAGGTTGTTGCTGATGTTTAGATTATTTTTACAACTTCAGTGTTTGGAAATCTTGGCAATAGCAGGTACTTAGATCAGTTATTTTGCTGTCATCTTAATAGATAACAAAAATTGGATTAGAATAATATGTATGTAAACAGTAAAGAGATTCATTCAGTCAGGGTCGTGTGTCTCCTCTTCCCCCCCCCCCCAATAAATAAATAAATCCAAGGCATATAACCGTATTTCTTAAGGATCTATAAAGTGACATTCTGGGTCACATCCAAAGTCTATCCAGCCCCAAATGCTTCTTCCTACAGGGGTCAGCTGCAAATACTTAGGTTTAATGTAAGAAACAGAGGATAGAGATGATGGTTCTTCCTCAGTGCCTTAAGCCATCTTCTTTAGAATTGACAAATGCTTGATGTTGTATTACTTCCACCACATTTGACACCGCACCAACAAGACCTGTCCTCGGGAGCTATCTAGCTCAGTTTTGAATACACCTCTACATCTTGTAATAATGAGATTTGTAATTTATTTTTAAGTTGTGTGAAAGAGTTTTATTGGTTTGCTTTTTCTCGTAAAAACATCACAGCATCTCTCATATTCATTCACAATAGCTTGTAATTACTGCTTGTCTGATGGTTAAGATTGTGTAGACCTCTTTAGTGACTTCCTTCAGTCTTGGCTTTTCCACAATGAAGAGCTGTAGGCCCATCCTTAACATGACTTTAAAACTACACTGTATTGTTTCCAAATTGATTGTCTTGGGTTGTGTTCAAAATGTGAGCATGCCATGAATTCATAAAATTGTGCAGAAATATTTTCTCCTTTGTTCTTCAAGCAGTTCCTAATAACATGAACATTAGATTTGCCTTTATGATCATTGCAGAACATTGTGCTAGTGTTTTCAGGGAACCATTCAAATATTTTCTGAATGATGATAGCTAATTTAGAATCCATCATCATTTATGCTTGCTTACATGAGAAGTTTCCCTTGCATATTGCTCTACATTTCATCAACATCTCAATTTCTTCTGCTGTTCTAGTGCCTAGGCAAATAATTTCATAAAAATTAATACTTAAAAAAAAATGTAATTTGGAAAAATAAAAAAATGAAGAGTTAGACTTTTCTGAGTCAAAAAATTTCAGTCCCAATTTAAATATTAACTTTTCAATGCAGTGATATGAAGCTGACTCTTGAGTCTCCATGATGCTTCTTGGTAATTAGAGCATAAAGTTATTCATTCCTCTGTTCTTTCTCCCAAACACTGTTCCAGAGCTGGACAAGAATTTCCATATGAAGCAAGTTACATCTGAGGGAATTTACAGAGCAAGATCTTTAGGTGAATTTTGTTGGGTTTGCTCAAAATACAATGTATTCAGAAAGCAATTTTTTTATTTGCAATTATGTGTTGTAGACTAAGGAATACACATCTGTTTGTTGAAACAAAAAAAATCATATGATTTATATCAATCAGCGTTAAAGAACTGTGTAAATTTTGCAAGTTAAATGTTCTTAATGAGTCACTTAACAGCACCTCCAGACTAGGACTCTAAAGTCTTATTCTGATACTGAATTTAACAAGCTGTCAGCAACCCACTCAAAAAATGTAAAGTTAAATAGCTGCAGAATTGGTTTTCAAGACTTTTTCACTGGTTGTATTCTGCATCAAGCAACAATAAACTTGAAGAATTGGCTGCTCAGTGCCCAGGCAGGAAAAAATAGCAAAATAAATCAGAAACATTTTTCCCTAGGAGTGACTTACTCAACTGTAAAAAGATTATTCACTTAATATTCCATTCTGAATGTAGTTAGATAGGTAGATTAATTTTATATGATTATATTATTACACATATTTCAATGAAGGTCTACTTACATGAGCAAATATATAGCATTAAGGAGTATTTTCGTAATTTTGTCCTTAAATAAGTCTTGGAGCAGGACTGAAGACTAACTATTGTGAAATGTTTTCAATATAGAATACAACTGTTTTATATAGAACAGAACTGGTTTTTTCTCTTTTCAGAACAGATAGAAAATTTAAATGATAAGAAACAGATAATGGAAAAAATGCTACTTCCCACTTGCTTTGGCTAGTTGTTACTGTTGTCACTAATGACATCCTAATGTTTCTGACTATGTAAACAATAGTAAAAGCTATAGCCTTATGAATTCTTTCATAGTAGGCAACTATTTTCTCTATGGGCATATAGATAATATGAGGAGGAAAAACAAGTCTAACATAAAGAGGTCCATAAAAAAGTACCACAGTACCTTATTTACTGTAGTAGCTTAATGGTGACATTAACGGTGTCACAAACTTTTGCTGTATTAGCATAACATTAGCTTGCCATTCATGACTGGGTAACCAGCTCATAGTCTATATCCAGATGTCCTGGTTTGAGTGAAAACAGAACTAATTCTGTCAGTGATTTTACTTTTCAGTTCAGTACTTCTAACTAACTGCACTGTCTGAAGTCAGCAGCCTGTTTTCACAGGCAG